>JANIWD010000172.1:0-19214 GCA_030557875.1 Candida neerlandica
GTGATGACTGTTGTATTCACTAATTATGAGTAGACTTGCATAGTATGTTGCTACTTTTTTTTTTTTGGGGGATCGGAAGTAGAAAAAAAACTAAAAAATCCTCGGCATGGAAGGCGTCAGGCATCAGGAGCGCAACTCGGAAATGCATATTCGGAAATACACTGTGGAAAATGCTTTTTGCTACTACGAGGAAATACAATTCGGAAATGAATATCGGAAGTTCAAATAAAGATTTGATAATTTTTTTTTTTATTATTATGGAACACTTGAATAATGGAAATCGAAAGGCGCTACAAAGTAACACAATCTTATCTTGCATTAAGATGTCAATGTTTTTAAAAAGTTAATCTAATAGGTACTCTTTGAGTGGGAGATTTGTTTGTGGTTGTTACACGGCTGATAAAATTGTTAGGTTGTTTGAAGATGCTGGATAAAAAACTCCGATTACATACAAAAACTACAAGAACAAAAAAAAAAAAATTTAGACGTGAGAGCAAAGAAAAGAAATAAAAAAAAAAAAAAAATCAAATTAAAAAAAATACAACCCCACCGGACATAGAAAATACCAAATGAAGCCGATACTAACATACAATGTTCCCAATACACCATGGCATATAGTAATCACTGATACATCAAACCATTTCTATTTCAACCAAAATGATAAATGCTCATACTGGCAGTTACATGACTTGCAAGAACAGTATGGCATTGATATACAGAACTTTGTTGCATCTGTGAATTTTGATGAATTGGGTGTGCTTATAGCCAAATCCAGAGGCGTGAGTATAGAAATTAAGAAAGAAGAAGTAAAGGAAGAAGATAGTAAGAAAGAATTTCCCGAAAAATTGGTCAGTGATGTAGTGGGAGAAGAGATTGTCATTGAAAATACCCACGTATCTAGTGTCATTAAGTCACCACAAACACCACCAAAACAAGAAGAAAAATCACAATCAATTCTTCAAGGGTATTCGTCGAGTGAAGACGAACTGGAAGAAGAGGAACAAGAGGAACCCACTACAGAGGTAGCAATCGATATCGATCAAATTGCATCTCAAGCTATCGCACAATACCAACCTTCACAAGATAGTCAACCACAGTCTGAAGAGGAAGAAGATGACAATAATGATGATAACAACTCCCTCGATCTATCACTAGATGATGATGATGATGATAATGATGACGCTAACGCATCATCGATAAGACAGGATTTTATGGACCTATTAGACCAATTTTCTGGAAATTTTTCAATCTACCAAAGTTGGGATTTAATTGAAGAAGAGTTAATAGAAGAATTTGCCAAACTTCCCGAATTCCTTGCTGTACCGTCGAAACAAGAAAGAGAAAAGTTGTTCCAGAAATGGTGTTTAAAACAAGAGGAAAAAGAAACTCTGACTGCTGCTGCTGAAGAATCCATGGATATTTTCCCAACAACAAAGCTTCAATATCTAACATTCTTACAGGACTTTAAGCTGGAAATTAAAGATTCTTTCTATCAAACGTTTTATAATACACATCATTTGAAAATTAATGAATTTGATCTATCTCCGTCCATGAAGGAAACGATTTTCCGTTCCTTCAAGATAATGCTTAATGATTTCACCAAATTTGCAAAAAATTTCAAAAAAATGAACAAGAATTCAAATCAGAATGTCAAAGTTATGAAACTTAATGAATTCCTACAGGGTCAAAATTTGCAAGGTTCTTATACAATTGATGATAAATTGTCTCATTTTGATAATTGGATAAAATTGTTAAATAAAAATGACATCTCCGCACTAGTGGCGGAGAACGAAATAAATTTTCTCGTTGGGGATGAAAAAAGACTACATAGTTATATAGATCAATTAACCAACTAATCAACTAACTTGTTATAAAAGCAACAAATATGTCACGAATAGTAGTTACAGGAATGGGAATTATAAGTCCTTTAGGAGTAGGATTATCCCATAATTGGAAACATTTGATTGCTGGGAAATCAGGAATAATATCCACCACAACACTTCCAGATTATGAATCATCAGGATGGGATAAAATACCTTCCAAAGTAATTGGGAAAGTTCCCGAAGGTCCACTTGAAGAAGGTGGTTGGAAAGTCGAAGATCATTTACCTGCAAGTGAAGCTAGACGTATGGCTCCATTCAGTCATTATGCGTTAGCAAGTACTCATGAAGCTTTGACAAATGCAAAGTTGATAAACCAAGAAACCAATAAACTAAATATTCAAGACACAACTAGAATTGGAGTTGCCGTGGGTAGTGGTATTGGTTCATTTCATGATGCATACAATAATTCTGTTGCTTTTGAAGCCCATGGTTATAAAAAAGTACAACCTTTATTCATCCCCAAATTATTAAACAATATGGCGGCAGGGAATATTTCTATCAAATATCAAACCCAAGGTCCATTACATTCTGTTTCTACAGCTTGTGCTACAGGATTACAAGCAATTGGAGATGCATATAATTTCTTGAAATTGGGTTATTCTGACGTGATGATTTGTGGTGGAACTGAAAGTTCCATTCATCCATTGGCATTGGCTGGGTTTGCTAGGGCTAGATCTGTGGTTACTGATTTTAATGATGAACCAACCAAAGCAAGTCGACCATTTGATAAATCAAGAAATGGGTTTGTTTTAAGTGAAGGAAGTGGGATTTTGATATTGGAAACTTTGGAACATGCACAAAAGAGAGGAATAACCGAGGAAGAAATTTATGCTGAAGTATTAGGATATGGAGTTTCAGGGGATGCTCACCATATTACAGCGCCAAGGGAAGATGGTGGTGGCGCTTTTAATGCCATGAATCAAGCAATATCAAGAAGCGGCATCAAATCAGAACAAATTGGTTATGTAAATGCCCATGCCACTTCTACAGTTATCGGCGATAGAGCCGAAAATAATGCCATGATAAGATTATTTAATCCAGAAACAACCAAAGTGTCTTCGACGAAATCTTCTATTGGACATTTATTAGGAGCTGCGGGAGCTGTGGAATCGATTTTCACAATCAATGCGATCAAAACCAGTCAAATCCCACCAACTCTAAATTTAGATAACGTGGGTCAAAATGAAAATGATGATGCAGGTCAATTTAAATTTGATTATGTGGCTAACAAGAGTATATCCAAGGATATAGATTACGCTATATGTAATTCCTTCGGTTTCGGAGGTGTTAATAGTAGTTTGTGTTTTGGGAAATATACTCCATAATTTACACACAACGCATATATATATATTAATTTATATTAATTTATATGTAAGATAACCCGTTGGTTGGAGATCGGCTGACGTGGGGGGGGGGCCGTGATTTTGATCCACTGCAAGTTAATGTAAAAAGATTAATTTTTTTTTTATTTTTGTTACTTTGGTTAATAGAGAGAAAAAAAAATTGTGGAACCTTTCTTATTTCTCTGTCACTGTAACTCATAGAGAGGGAGAGAGGAAAAAAAAACACTGCATGTTTTTGTTTGATTGCAAAACACTTTAGTAGAATTGCGAATAAGTTTATACAGAAAAATAATATTGGTAATTTTCTTGATTCTAGTATGCCACAGTTTTTTCTCACCCACTCTGTCTTGTACTAAATAACAACCCGTTAATGTGGCAGTTTTGTATCGGATACGACCATATGGAACCGATTCCTTTCATATGCTAAGCGGCTTAAATATCATATATATACTTGACACACTCTCTCCCTCTCTCTCTTCTACTACCTAAAACTAGTACTCCTATTTTCTTCTTTTTATATTCATATTTATATTCATATCATATTATACATTAGATATAATATTACTTTTATTTATTTACTTATTCATTCATATATTTATTCATTTAACTATTCATTTAACTTATCATGACTACCAAAATACTCACTGAAGAACCATCTCGTAAGAGATTTAAAACCAACAAATCAGAAATCATATTTAAAGAACAATACAATGAACCAAGAACAAACTCCAACTCCTTTGAATCCCTTGAATCTTCAATACATTCCGAATCCTCATCCCCTTCTCAAACAAAACAAACGCAAATCTCATTCAACAAAAAGCATCAATCTATATTGCTGATCACCGAATTAAAAGACCCTTTAAAAATCCAAACTGAATATCCAATTCCTGAATTACAACCATATGAAATCTTAGTTCATAATCGTGCTATTGGATTGAATCCCATTGATTGGAAAGGTAAGAAATATGGATTTGGAATCTATCATTTCCCATGGATAAATGGACGTGAATCAAGTGGTGATATTGTTAAATTAGGTGAAAAAGTTGAACGTAAAAATTATTCCGTTGGTGAAAAAGTTATCATTAGTTCTACAAGTTATCGTGATAATAGAACATCAACTTTTCAACAATATACCGCTATAGATTCAAGATTAGTTTGGAAATTACCTAAAAGTTTTAGTTATGAAGATGGTGCAACTATTGGTGTTGGATTAGTTACAGCTGGGGTTATATTATATAATTCATTTGAATTTGAATTAATTTCAAATCCAAAAAAATTAAATGGAAGTATATTAATTTGGGGTGGAGCTACAGTTGTTGGACTTTATCTTACTCAACTTGCTAAAATTTATGGATTGAAAGTTATTTCAATTGCTAGTACTAAACATCAAGATTATCTTAAGAAATTAGGAGTCGATTATTTGATTGATCGTCATTTATCAGAAGATGATATTATAAAAAAAATTGATGAGATTGCAGAAATTGATTCTATTGAATATGGTGTCGATTGTGTCAGTAAAGAAACTTCAAAAATTGTATTGAAGATTCTTGAACATAAACTGAAAAACAAGAATCAAAAGAAAGAAGAAGAAGAAGCAGAAGAGGAAGAGAAGGAAGATGTAGAGGAGGAGAAGGAAAAGGAAGAATCAAAAGTGACTCCTGTGAAACCTAAATTTTCAGGAATAGTTGGTATTCCAAAAGAATATCCTGAAACAGTTGAAGTTAGAGATGTTGTTATTAAACGTTTCCATGAAGATGTTTCATACGGGGAAAAATTTATAGAGATTACAAACAAATTCTTAAACACTAGACAAATTGAACCAGTAAGATTTAAACAATATAATGGTGGTCTTCATATTATTGATAATGCTTTAAAAGATTTAGAAAAGATAGGTGCCAATGGTGAGAAATACGTTGTTAGTGTTTAACCAATAGTTATATATATATATAGTTACAATAAATCAACAGGTTTTGTTTTTGTTTTTAATTTTGATTTTGTTTTATTGATTAGAATATCTATTAAATCTATTCATCCCCATAATAAACTCCTTCTTTGTTGAATTGAATATTGTTCAAAATCAATCAATGAGGACTCGCCACTCCAAAAACTGGTATTAATATACCTAACTCCACTCTTCTTATCCACAACAGTAAAAATAGCTTTATCTATCTCACTATCGGAAACCCCAATTAAATATCCACGGGAATCCATTATACGCATACCTGTTTCTTTTATATAAGCTACGTTATAGATATCTGCATCCTTATATCTCGGGGAATTATACATTGATGTCACCCAAGGTTTGATGCTTTCCAAAATTTTTAATGATTTGGATGTGATCAAATCACTGATATATTCACGAACTAAGGAATCATCAGTAACTGACCAACATTTCTCCATGGAAATGGATTTTATCCCCGTATAATTCTGCTGTTTATCCATACGGCCATTACTTAACCACTGAACAAAATCCGTAAGAAGTTTTAAAACATGAATGTGTGACTCCTCTATTGATTCACCATACTGGAAACATAAATTGGTGAATTGTGCATGACGGATAACAACTCCGGTATTTTCTCTGGTATGTGCAGAAATCGTCGGGCCAACAACTGCTTGATCCACTAAAATAAGCAGTTTTTTCTTCAACGGGGTGTCCCCATTGGATGCTACAGGCACAACCGAATTATATGCTTCTTGTTTAAATTTGATTATATCCAATATTGATATATCAAGAACCAATTCCTGTAATCCTCGAAACACTTCCAACAACTTATCACCAACACATCCATCATGCAACACCCATTTACTTTGATCGATGGTGGACTCGCTTTTCCTTCGTTTATACCTGATGGTAAGCTTTTCAAAATTACTTGAATTTCTCTTAACTTCTTCTAAAAGGTTGATGGTATCAACATATCCAATGGTATAGGAATTGTTCAAGAATAACACAAGTTCATTTAATGCAATTGAACCTTTCAATTCTTCAATAAGTGGAGTTATCCCCACTTCAAATGGGAGATTTCCATAATCCAAAAATAAATCTAGTCTTTTTAGATGCCTGACAGATGCTAATAATAATGGGCTATTGATCAATGATTTTGCATTTATAGCTAAATATTTCAAATTCGATAATTCATGGCCACTATTCAATGACTCGTTTATTCCGACATCTAGTACTCTCAATGCTGTGAGATTTGGGAAATATTGTAAATCTTCTCCATTTAATGACGAATTATCACATTCCAAATATGATACAAATCTTGTCATAAGTAAAGAACTCTCATATCTTGATTTGTACGATTTATCCCCAATTATATGCGTTTTGAAGCTTGAACGAGCCAATTCTCCTTTTCCACAAGACTCGACATTGGATTCAATCAATTCTTTAAACAATTCTCGATGGATTCTTTTCTTATCACTAAACAATTCTTGTGATTTTGGTGTGGCTAAAATTGCATCAATTTGATTCAGTCGTACTAGACTTAATGTGTAGAATAATCTCGGTGCTAATTTGATTCTCAAGGAAGAGCATGTCGATGATAATGCAACGAGATCATTGAATGTTTGGGCAAGTCTGGTTTTATTGGAAACAAATGCATATTGTGGTATATCGATCAAAGATTTTGTGCCGTCTAAGAGGGGGATCTCATGCTTGTAATATAATAAATAATCAATGATTCTATCCAAGATATCATCTGGTAAGTCTTCTAGATGGATGGTAGGTGTCACATTTAATGAAAGATATTCATTTACGGGTGAACTGGACATTTCTGATATAAGAAGGAAGTAAATATATTAAAAAAAAATGGGGCGAAAATATAATTAGTGATTAAAAAGATTTAAGTTTGGTTCCTTACTTTTATCAAATCCCCCTCCCACAATTTCTTTCATTTCTAATCTACGAGGATTTTTTTTTGCTTGTTTCTCTCTTGTCAACACTACTGCCACACTTATCTTGGGAAAAGGAAGCGATTACTGTAAAGTAAGAATTAATAAAGCCCAAAAAAGAAAATACATTAAAGAAAAATCGTTATACAAAAAAAATTACAATATAGAATAAAAACACATTTGTTAATATTAATAAAATTAAGTTCTTTCAATTTATATTTCAAGATTATACAATCTATTTAATAAATTGAAAAAATGGTACCGACAACCTTATTAAGAAAAAAAGGTTAGATGGTAAAAAAAATATGAAGAGATATATATAATACAAGGAAAATAAAGTAGTTATTATTCTTAACAACCACCTTAGACCTTGAAACCTCTAGATCTTCTTCTACCTCTAGCTCTTTCGAATTTTCTACCTTTAGACAAGATTCTTGGAGCTTTACCTTTGTGTGGACCGAAACCAAAGTGTCTGACGGCTTCTCTGGCGTTTCTTGGACCTCTGACAATCAAAGTGTTTTGACCTTTTGGAGCTCTCAAGGCCAATTGATCCAAAGTGATGGCTTCACCACCGTTCTTGACAATTCTGTCTTTGGCACCAGCGGTGAATCTCAAAGCAGCAACAGTAGTTTTTGGGAAGTCCAACAATCTGTTGTCGTCAGTAACAGTACCAACAACGACAATGGTTTTTTCAGAAGAACCTTTTTGTTTCAAAGCTCTAGAGATTCTAGAAACGGAAACTGGTGGTCTGTTGACCTTGGACAAGAACAAAGCTTTCAAGATGACCTTGTTGAATGGAGCATCGGTACGACCTAAAAAAAAAGAAAAAATGTTAGTATTTTTTTTAATTCCATATGAGATCTGCTCAGAAGACGCACAATATTCACTTTCAATGAATGAAGTGATAAAGTACTCGCAGAATGGTTTCAATCATTGTTATATATAACAATATCGTGGCTCGATGGGAAAAATTATATCCCAGAGCAAGTGAACAGAATCAAAAAAAAAGATACAAAGTTATTAATGTAATGCATACTTGTAATGATTAGTTACCCTCATCAAACTCCAAAAATCTCTATGTTTCCTTGATAGTGTCTTTACTATCTGAATAAAGATTTCAATAATAGGAATTGTCGATGATTTTCTGCAACATTGAACATCTTGTATTTTTTCTTCAAAAACTGCTCGAAACCAATCAAGTCAACCTAAAAGGTGTGACGTTTTTTTCATATCTTATTCTTCATATGGATTCCAAATAAAAGTAAAATATTACTTGTCTTCTCTCTAGCTATGGGGGTTTGGTTGGTGTTATTACATACGAGCCAAGAAGGAGTATAATTTGACTAACAATTTCAAGTAAACGTTGTCAGATTTTGGAGCAGTTCTTTGACTGTGTCTAACGTGTTGTTTAGTGGTGTGATCTCTACCCATTTTGTTGATGATTCTATTAGATGACGAAGGAAAGAAAGGAAGGAAATGTATGTGAAAATTTATATAGACTGAAAATTTTTTGATCACTAATAGTGTTGTCGCGCGCGAAGAGAGATTGTGAGAGAGAGTAGACTAGAAAAAAAAAACTTTGCTTAGATGAACAAGAAAATAAAAAAAAAAAACTGAGCGCTACCATTACTAGGGCTACAACCCTAAGTTCAATACGCCGCATCAGATCCCCTAATTGGTAACACGATTAATTTGTCTAGAGTTGAGATTAAGATTATCCCACAAAAATAATCGACACACATGTTTACAGCGGCATTGATAACACCTTGATACCAGCCTTCTACCCCCACTATTTTTTAATATATATACATCACCATGGCACAATTAACACCTATACGAGGCTTTACCAATACACCAACCACAAGAACAATATGTGTATTATCCACAATTATCCCACTAACGCTATCGATCATTGGAATTAAATATATGGTTAAATTTGCCATTGACCCTTATATTATTCAATATAATCAGTTTTGGAGATTACTTTCATACCAATTATCCGTGGTAAATGAGTCAGATTATTTAATAACTTTATTATTATGGTTTCAATATAAAGTTTTAGAACGATATTATGGATCAAGAAAGTATTTGAGCATAATCACCTTGTTTTATTTATACAACTCCGTTGCATGCCTATTTATCATGAGTTTGGGCCAATTACTAATATATTATGTTGTATTTACTATAAAGGTGTTTATATTTGGTTTCAATCCCGAAGATATTCATTATCAATTGACATTTTTGAATGAAATCACTCCAGGATCCTTGGGTATAATTTCATCATTATATGTTTGCTATGGAACAAATATTCCCGTCTCCTACTATTTTAAGATCTTATTAAAGAAACCAAAAGATACGGAAGAAGGAGAAACATTACAGGATGAAGCAGCAACGTCGACATCACCAAGTAAGGAATTGAATTTGTCCAATATGTTCCCTGTGCATATATTGTATACGCTCTTGATTTTGAATAATGGAATGCAATCAATTATTCCTTGTTCTGTTGGCTTATTAGTGGGTAAATTATATGTGTATGAATTATTACCAGGTGGATCATCTTGGTTGATACCTAATTTTATTTTCCAATTGTTTATAAACCCTTCCAGACGTATCAAGAGTTGGATTTATATTATAAAAAGAAAATTCTCACGATACCAAAGACTCAGTGACGATAATGAAAATGATGGTGCTACATCCTCGGGAGTTGGACAAGGAGGTGAATCTGTTATTGACGAATCCAATCTTAATGAAGAACCAGAAGACAATGATGAACTTTTGGACGAAACCAGACAACAAGAGAGTCAAATTAGAGCAGAAACTCCGGTGAGACCTTTGGGTAGTCAATTTCTTGATACATTCAGATCATAGGGTATATATATATACATATAATTTATATATTGCTATTATAGAAAGAAATAACAACAGAAATATCATTATCTTACATAATATTAACTTGCCTTTGCTTTTTCTTTCTTTCTTCTTTCCACATCCCAATTATACAATCTTGCTGTGTTGACTTCCATAGTGGTTATATTTTCTTTCAAAAATTCCAAATCTTCAGTAACAACTTGTAATTGTTCTTGATTTTTCTTTAATCTTTCATTAAGTAATTCAGTAGCATCTTCCAAATTATATTCAAGCATAACTTCGGCACCAAGCCATAAATACACTGAATCTAGATTTTCAACATCAATTGTAGCCTTACTATATAATGTATCGTTTAATTCATAATTAGTAGTCATTTCTTTATCGTTATTTTCCTTTTTTTGCTTGATGAGTTTAATAACGGCTAAATTTTTTTCAATATCAGGGATTTTAATTTGTAAATCTGCCAATTGTTGTTTTTTAGATAATTCCATATATTTATATTGCTGTAATCTTTGTTGAAATAATGACATGGTGGATTCAAAATCGGTATCTGGGTTTTTAATCACATTGTCGACTTTTTCAATAAAGGGAGCTTCTGGAATACCACGAGGATTGGTGTTCTTAGGTCTAGTTGAAAAAAAAAAAGAGAGGTTAGTAATTGATCATGAAATAATAGATTTAGTTGGAGTGAGACATATGGTTAACGTACGTTAATAGTTCGGCCATGGCAGTGATGTGGTTTAGAGGTGTATGAAGAAGATATCTGGAAAATTCGATTCGCAATTTTTCTTTTATTTTTTTTTTTTCTTGCTTAGATACTGAGAATTGGCAACACGCTCAGACAGCAGAAATGATGTATCAACAAAGGAGGTGCTGTAATTGCAACAATACATTAGTAAAGAGTATAGTTAGATCAGTACGCCGTGTGTTAGAAATATGAAGTGAGATGCAGAATAAGTTGATAATTGTTCTAGAATATTCACGTCATCATGTGCATTTACCATGTATAAATATACAAGGGATGATCAAGATAATCAAATTTAGATACCTGATCATAAAAAAAAAACCCGTTATCTTCTATTTATCAGGATTGCATATTATGTACTGTTTAATCATTCTATGTCCCGAGTCATTGACTATCTTGGATTCTATATGTATGTGTGCCTTGGTCAGTGCAAAATGTAAGCGAAACGAGTTGAGTGGTCAGTCAGGAAAGAAAAAACTGGAGAAACCAAAAAAAAAAAATAAAAAAGAAAAAAAGAAGGATGATAATTCACGCCACCAATTAGTTTTCACAACCAAAAAAAAAAATCAACTACTAGTTTCCATAATGGAGTCAACGAAAGTAAACCAATTTGTCATCAATGATGCCATAAATGCAGGCAATATATTATTAGCCAAAAAGTTAATTGAAGAAAACCCAAAGGATTTATACAAAAAGGACGATGATGGACGTACTTCACTTCATATCGCCTGTTCCCTTAACAATGCGGATTTAGTTAGTTTTATATTATCCAAAACCCCTAAAGATTTAGATATTGACGAATACACTGACAATTCTGGCTGGACTGCACTTCATGTTGTCTCAGCCGTAGGAAATGAGGCAATTTTCAATCAATTGATGCATTTGGATCCGCAACCAGATGTCAATTTACAAACCAACACTGGTACTACATGTTTACATATCGCAATTGGGAAGAACAATTATGAAATAATTAAAGGCTTGGTCGATACATACAAGGCTAATTGCAGAGTTAAGGATAAAAGAGGTTTAACGCCACTTCACAGAGCTGCTGCCATTGGATCACAACCGATTATTAAATTATTGGTTGAAAAGGGTAAAGTCAATGTCAATGTCAAGGATTCAGATGGTCTTACCCCATTGGATGAAGCCCTTTCGGAAGGTCACGGTGATGTTGGGGTGTTGTTAGTTAAATTGGGAGCCGACCCTGAAGTAAGTAAGGATGTTCATGTGGAGGAAAAAGTTGCCAAGTTTTTTAAAGAAAACATATGAATGAGTTTAATTGCAAACGAGATACCCGAAAGGATTTATTGGTCATATATTTGTAGATATATATATCTAAAAGGTAATAAAAAGAAAAAGGAAAAACAATAAATCCTAATCCTTATCATTTAAGAGAGGTGCAAAAGGGGGCAAGAAAGATAGAAGGGGAGTAATAGAGATAAATAGAGCAAGGAGTATTATGAGCGAGTGATTAAGATGGGGGAAAGGGTCAGTCGGAATTGTGCATAATACAGATACCCCCGTGATCTGAATTCTTCTTTTGCTTTGTTTTATTTCTTATAAGCCTAGTGTTCCGGTGACTCAGTTGGTCATTCAACAACTTGCAGCCGTGTAGACACAGAGCGAGAGAGCAAAAAAAAGTCGGTTTTTGAGTAATATATTAAAATCCGGAACCATATTTCTATTTCCGATGACCCCTTGGAAGTTCGGAACATGTGGTTAGAAGGACGGAAGTTCAACGACCGGAACTGCATGGTTGGATATGCAATCTATCTAACATGACTTTTGAACTATGAAGGATTCATTTGACAACATTTCCATACGATGAGTTTGACGAAGGAGATGAAATATTGGATATTTATCATCGATGATGTCACTCTGTCACAATAGGCTGAGTAAGTAAGGGAGAGATAAAGTGAGAGTTACAAAAAAAAAAGAAAGAAAATTTAACGAGAGAAAAAGAAGCTCCTTCGTTCCCTTTCCCCCCTCTTCTATTAACTCTCCCACACACATCAGTCTAGAGGATCGTTAAGAAAAAATAAAAAAGCACAGAAAAATACATCATCCTGTTGCACACTTGCACCTTAATTAAAGAACAATCAAAAAAAAAAAAGTTCGATTGCTCCACACAAACAGAGACACTCTTACTACAAACGACGTTCAGTTCAATGTCATTCTTTCTATCACCATCATCATATGAATATGGCTGCCGCACACAACGGACAATAAGTCCCACAAAGGGGAAACCCCCGATGGTATCAACCAGGTACTTATTACCAAATGTTGTGCAGTCCAAATAAGAACATAATCTAAAAATACTCGAACCACAGAGCGAGGCCGGAAGTTCGATAAGATTATATATATATATGTCCATAACTAATGTATTATTAATCTTTTACTATATTATTAACAAATTAAAATAAAAAGACATCAAACAAAGCAAAATGGTTTGTTCCTTGGGCTCCGAACCAGTAACAATTCTCGAGTTTTCAGTTTGACTTTTACTTTGTGTATCGTGTACTTACATACTAACATACATATATTCACCGAGTGTGTAGTTCCAAAATTTTAGGCCGCGCGCTAAATCTAGTACTTTGTGTTGTTGCTCGACAGCTTTGTGAACCGTGGAAAATTTCAAGTGAATTTCCTATTTAGACTTTTTTTGTTCCCGAATAGCCCGTAATCAAAACATTCTACAACATACTACAGCTACAAAGTAATATGTATAATCGATGTTACACCTTCTCCAGCCGGATTATTCAATCTGTAGTACTCTCGGTTGAACTCACAAGGACCATAACCTTTACTCAATTGAGTGTGAATAATAACAGTGTGTAGATAATACTCAAGATATTCAAGGTCAAATAAACAGTACAAGTAAGAATTGCTATAATTTTACTTGTGTGCACAGAAGTCGAAGATTTTTTTTTTTCTTCTAATTCTTCTTCTTCTTCTTGTTCCTATGCTTGAGGATGTTCCCGTGATACTTTGCACGACCCGCAGATTATGACCCACCTCTCTTAAATTGTTTTTGAGTCTCCCTTAATTGGAAAGAAGGAAAAACCGCATTTCCTTATTAAATGTTATTGTTGTTTTTTTGTTTGTGTTTCTGTTGTGACTTTTTATTAGTTTTTTTTTTTTTTTTTATTTATTAAATTATTTAGTATATTTCATAGTTTTCCCTTGGGAATATATAATTGCTTTGAACTTTCCTTCAGGAAAAAAAAATTTATTTAACTCTTAGAATTCCCTTTTTCTTGCTTCTTAATTTTTTTCCCTTTTTTTTTTGTTTTTTATCATTCTATTTTATTTTGATAAACCAATTGTCAATTCAATTATAATTAATAATCAATTCATAGTCAATTCTATTCACAATGTTAGCTATCGGAGACGTCATTTTAAGAGCCTTCAACTTTGTCTTTTTGGCAGTTGCCTTGGGTTTAACCGGTTCTCTTGCCGCAACCACTATTAGACACCACAACCCACAAGTCAACTTTGCTGTTTTCGCCGCAGCCTTTGGTCTTTTGACTTCTTCAATCTACGGTGTTTTCGCTTACTTCATCTCCGCCCTTGCTTGGCCAGTCATCTTGTTCTTGTTTGACTTCTTAAACTTTGTCTTCACTTTTGCAGGTGCCACTGCCATTGCTGCTGCCATCCACGCCCACAGTTGTGGTAACCACGATTATGTTGAAGGAAACAAAATCACTCAAGGTTCCGAAGGTAGATGTAGAAAAGCTCAAGCTTCTGTTGCATTCTTGTACTTTTCCGCTTTCATCTTCATTGCTTCTGGTATCTTCAGTGCCATTTCCCTTTTCAGAGGTGGTTTGTTCGGTCACAATTCTAGACCAGCCCCAAGAACTGGTGTTCCAACCATGTCTCAAGTTTAAGGACTCTGTGTTTCAAGTAAAAAAAAACATAGCTACTAAAACAGAAAGAAATAATCTGGGTTTAGAAGATAGACGATTCTTAATTGATATCATATCCTTACTTATTTTCACCATTCAAATGCTAAAAAAAAACAAAAAAAAATCATTCTAAAAAAAGTATCATACCAACAATTCCTAAATTAACAGAGTTCCTTTCCAATTAAAAAAAATTCACTTTCCTATCTAATCCTGGTTATTTTTTTCTAATACTAATTCATAATCTTGTAACATTGTCCTTTTTTTTTAAATTTAGTTTTCATCAATTGGGGGGTTATTTGTCGAATTGTTTTGTGTGTGTTTTTTTCATGGAAAAATCCCATTTTTTTCTATTAATAATACCGATCTAATGAGTTCTTGCTGAGCTGAGGATTTATTTATTCAACCTTGAGGTTTGCGTTTTTTTTTATTTTTTATTCTTATATTTTTATATATATATTCTTTGTTCATTTTTCATCGTTACCTTTGTTATATATTACTTTTTATATCTTTAATATACTTCTAATTACTTTTAACTAACTGAGATTGTATCTCCAATTTAGATAGAGATAATCTAATTACATGAAAGTTGTAGGAGTATTATTTGCTCTTCCTCATCCCTTAAAATCCCTCGAAAGCCTTTTGTGACCAATTAATTTCTCTTGCTCCGACGTTGTGAATTTTTTTTTTTTTTTATTTGTAGCTTTGGGCCCAATAGCAATCGTTGCCGACAATTTTTATTAATTATTAATTTGTGGAGCCACATGAATTTTTTTAAAACTGGAGTGATTAGTGCCGTGTGATGAGGGATTATTCTCACCGCATTTGTCATCCATTCACCCTATAATTATCGCTCTACCTAATAATTATTATTATATATATATATATATTTCGCAGCTAAATATGCATATACAATTACTATCTTCTCTTTCTTTGTTTCTTTTCCCTTTCGTATTGATTCTTTTCAGCCCCTTCCAGTGATTGAATAGAATTGTAAATATCAGCCATCTTCTTGTGGTATTGGTCATACATATCTTTCTTTTCACCAATTTGTTCACGTGCAAGGAATCTGTTTTCTTGACGAATATCCTTAAGAGCAGCCTTCTTTTCTTTCTTCAATTGATGTTTAACCTTGTTCAATTCTTGACGTTCCCTATTATCATCATAAGATTTCTTATCTGGGTTGAAATTCTCTTCGAATTTAGGAGCAAAGGTAGCAATAGAAAGTGCCTTGTGGTGTTGTAATGTCAATGGTTTACGGTCTTTAACCAAGTTATCGTGCAATTTGGTGAATCTCGTCAATAGTGGTCCAGCAAGAGTGGCATTGTATTTTGTGATATGTTTTAACAAACCAATGAATGATTCAAGTACTTCAATTAGACTGGATTTTTCTTTCCATAAATTGACACATTTATCCATCATAGATACCAACTTGGTAAGCAATAAGGATTTACTCAAATCTTCAGTAAACAATTCTTTGATTGACAAGGATGATTGGGTGTTGTCGAATTTTTCAGCTTTGTGCATAGAAAATTGAACATTGACATTATGAGCTGCTGTCTGGGAAATGGACAACAAGTTGGAAGTATCCAATTTTTCAGGTTCAGGAACCAACATGAAAATAGCATGTTCAATAAAATTTATCACTTCTGGATCGTATCTCTTGGCAAATCTTTGATACATCAACAAAACATCCACCAAGAATACACCTTGGGCTATGCTTGTTATGTCTTTTGGATGATAGATGATGATGCTTAGTATCTCATTTATTAAAATCAAACAAGGGGTAATTGCAATATGGTAATGATCGGATGATGAGTACAAGTAAGCAATGGTGACAAAAAATACCAAATCACTTGCCTTTAATGGTTTGTTTGTTCTGGCTTGGATTTGTTTGACATGTTCACGGATTTTCTCCACCAAAGGTTCATTATATGTTTCAGCCAATTTTTTGAGAATCTTCACAAATGGTTCGAAATCTTGGAAATTATCAGCAAGGTGTAAGATATAATCAAATAATATCCCTGTAAAATGACCCATTTTTTCTTTATTACCTTGACCCAACCCCGGTTTATACGTATTACAGATCTTTTTGATGTATTCGAGTTGTTTGGAAGGTTCAATAGCTGCCATCTCTTCTAAAAATTCTTCTAATGTGAATGGCATGAGAACTGTTTGTAACTTACGAGGTTTAGCAGTCGCTTGGTCTGCACCTTCTTCCCCAGATCCTTCCTCTTCATTATCTGAGTCTTTGATGGTAAATCCATTTTCTTCGTTATCACTACCATCACCAGCCCAAAAGTCGTCATCTAAATCATCACCTTGTTTTTCTCTATCATCATCATCGTCAGCAAATCCTTCCATTCTTCTTAATCTATCAGCTTCTAATTTCTTCATCTTGTCTTCATATTCTTTACGTATTTCTTCTTCTGTCTTGGTTCTATCAGCTGGAACTGCTCTTCTATCATAGGTCAATTCTCTAACCTTACTATCATATTCAATTTGCTCTGGGGTCTTGGTGGAAAATGCATTGTTTCCAGAAACTTTCCCTTGAATACTTCTTAAATCATCCATAACATCACCAAAATCCTCATCCAATTCATCAATTTGATCCTGAGTCTTGGCAAATTCCTTTTGTCTTTGTTGCTTGTAAAACTTAGATTTGGCAATAATTTCCTTCATGACTTCATTCTTACTTTTCTTTTTTGGTGGTTGTAAACTATCTTCATCCACATAATTAATTGTCTCTTCATCATCCAATGATAATTCATGACCACCATGAGTTAAAGAAAGTCCACCATCAAAATCACCTTCCCCATCCAGATCTTGTTCATCATCACTTGCCAAACTAAATACATTCTTCCTTTTAGAACTGGCAGCTTGTCTTTCTTTTGTAAATCTTGCCAACATTTTCTCTTCTTTACTTAAATGAGCATCATTTTCACCAAAACGTTTATCTAAAATTCCTCCAGATTTACCATGTTGATTTTTTTCTAAATCATATTGCATCTTCATTTGTTTTTGCATAACTCCATTTTTACTTGCAATAGCATTATGTTGTTTACTTCCAACTTTAACAAATTTACCTTGATGTATAATGGAAATATCATGTTTAGATCGATTTATTCTCTGATCAAATTTATTAAATTGATCTCTAATTTCATTCAAGTTTTGTAATTTTTCATCACGGTTGGTTTCATTACGTTTACTGGTTTTGGATTTTTTCCCTTTTTTGGAAACATTGGTTTGTCCAATCAACCCTTTATCTTTAAGAGCCGCCTTAAGTTGTTTTAATTGGGACCCGGCCATTGTCTTAGTATTGATTTTCTTTGGATGAGTGGTTGTAAGATCTATTAATTTTTTTTTTTTTTTAAAGATTTTTTTTTTTTTTCAAAGAGATGAGATGTGAAAAGAACGTTGGTTATCGTCCGCGCGAAATGCATTGATTCTACGGCGACCATTTCACCACTTGAAAATCGACTTCTAGCGGGCATAACTTTTTTGATTAAATTAATAAATATAAATTATATAAATTATAAACGCACAAGATAAATGTCTATAAATTTTTCTTAATTGGACGATGTCTAGATCTTTTTGGAACTCGTGCCAACCAGTATAAGAACACTGTGAAAATCACGTTAATCCCAATGAAAGCCACAAATATCCCAAAATTTCTCCACCTTTTACTATATGGTGAATTCTTAAAGTCTAAAAATTGATTTGTGCTATTCATCACACAGAACGAACAAGATCCATTTTCCAAGGAATAGTAGTAACCACCTGCTGCTTTAACATATGGACCCAAAAACGTGGAACATGTCAAACCATTTGGTGGTTGAACAGTTGCAAGCTCCCTTATATCACAAATCACCTTGTTATTTCCCAAACCAGTCGATAGAATTCCTTGGATTAAATATCTGAACGGATTAATAATGTACATGAATATCCAAAACCCTGGCATTTGTGATGGCAGTGCAATGACCCCACAAAACATCAAACATAAAAGAAACAACGTGGATGCCAAATTACCAGCATTATCAATCAATTCGTTGAAGGACATGCACAATTGTCCGAATGTTGCAGCGTATACATAGAATGATGTCAAAAACATCCACATTAAAACTCCACGAGAATTGACTCTATTAGTAGGTTCAGCATTAGCGTACAACCCAACTGGGTAGTACCAGCAAAAGAAAGAAGTAGTTCCAACAACAACCTGATAAGGGATCTCTGACGTTATCTGTCCAGCAATAAAGGCAAACCAACTATATGTTCTAGATGGGGCCTCTCTAACTTCATAGACTTCACGCTGTCGAACAAAAAATGGCAACATTTGATCAATCAATGTAGTCAAAGTCACCGTATACATAAAAACAGCAAGCATTTGATTTGTCAAACCTTGAATATCATTCTTTGCTTTGAAGAATGAAAACCCAATAAATAATGAAGCGCTTACAACCAATAGAAATTTGGAGTAGATATATCCAGGTGAACGCCAGTCTTGTATTATAGCTCGCCAACTAACAAGCAAATATTGTTTCCAAATAGGAGCAGCATATTTCAAAAGTGCTTCAGGATCTTCACT
>JANIWD010000173.1:0-19169 GCA_030557875.1 Candida neerlandica
TTATGTAATACGATTACGATTAAAATTACGGTGTTGATTACGGTGTTGATTACGATTTCGATTACAGTGTTAAATAATAAACTGTCAAAAAAAAAAGACTAATTGAAGATACATATACAGTGTTTTTATCTTTTTATGAACCAATTGACCTAATTGTTTAAACTAATATGGACAAAAATATTTGTACATAGTCACAAACAAATAAAATGAAGAAGTGTACAATTAATTGTGTCATCTAATTTCGCGCTTTAGTTTAAATAATAAAAAAAAAGACTGTACATATATTTCAAAAAAATACTTGCTATGAAGGCTATGTTTTTATAATACATCCAGCAAATCCTTCATTTAACGTCAGTATTATCTTATCAATATCAATCGTCTATTTGAAATGTGTTTACCTTTACACTGATTAGTGCTATTATTTATTGCGTTTTAACTTTTCTCGTTTTTCTTTGTCTCTATTTTGTGATCAACGCAATGACGATGAGAGAACGAAAGTAAATAAAGGCCACTTAAAGGTCGGAAAAATAGTATATCGTTTATGGTTACTATCGCGGTTACTCTTTCTTTCTGTGTACTTTAGAGTAGGTGTGAGTTGTGCGTCCCCCGTGTGTATGTTATTTGTGTTGGTGGTGGTCGTGGTAATCGTAGTGATTGTAATGATGATGGGAGCATAATAAAGAGAAAGAAAAAAACGTTGCATGATGCAAAAAAAAAAAAAAAAAATAAAATAAAAGGTAACAATACTATTTATTTCCAAATAAAAATTTCTTCCTCGTTATAGTCATTTATCCCAATTTGATTAATGGGATTAAACGGTTTAATTACTATACTCTATTTGGTTCGGTTCGAATCGGTTTTCTACTTCCCCCTCTTTCTTCAAAGTTCATATTATTTTTTGGAGGGATTGATTTTCCTGTATGTAGTAACTATCTTACTGCAAAATTTAAATGCGATTTATTTTAAATAGGTACCATGTTCCATGTTCCATTTTTCTTTTATTTTTCTGTTGTTCCTTAAAAGGGAAAAAATTGATCAAGGGGGTGGTGAAAAGGATCAAGGGTTGAGGGATGTGAGAAATCAGAGAGAGAAACCAATCATCGTTGAAAGATATATCTCAGTTCTTGTCCACCAGCAGGTTCATTTTTTTTTTTGTTTTTGGGTATAGTTGTTTATTCAATATTAGTAAAAAAAAAAAAAAAGAAGAAAAATAAATGAGACCAGCAAGATACATTAAAAGGGAGAACCCTGTTAAACTAATAATAGGGATTATGTGTAATTTTTGTGAAAGAGAAAAATGCGAGATGTACCATGTACTATATATATATATATATATAACCCTGGAAACGGAAATTTTTGGTCTCTCCAGCAACCATTACATTCCAAGCGGTAATAAAGTTTTTTGCTCAACAATTAACTTTGCGGATTATATTCTGCATGGAGTTTTCGGATATTAAGCAATTGACTTTCTCACATTATATACATACATAAAGAACACAACACAGAAATACAACACAGATGAAATTTTCAGGTTATATCTACTAAGCATATACTAACCATCGACGTTGTGTTATGTATCATATGCATGTACATGTACAATTGTACAATTACTTATAAATCGGTACAAAAATAGAATATATGGGACAAATAATTCGGTCATATATATATTTCTTAATAAAACAAACTAACTAAACAAAGCAAAGCAAAGCAAAATACAACAAAACTAACAAAACCAACAAACTGTCAAACACGCTAAATAAATTAAACTTTCTCTAATACATAATTGAAAATTACCGTTACCACGACTGTTGATGTTTCTGTTGCTTTGACTGTAGTTTTGTCGTATTCTTATATAAATAAATAAATAAATAAAATGAAGTGAAATAGGATGTTATGAACCAATTCAATGGATATCCTTAAAAGGATTTTATCCTTCTTATTGCATCTTGTAAATTGAAGGTCATGCCTTTTTGAGTTTTTGTAATTTTGAATATTTTGTGTTTTTGTTTTTGGATTTTTGGAGGGAATTGAACTGGCTTACAATTTTGGTTTAGCTTCAGTTAATAATCCTTTAGTCAAGATATCCTTCATTTCATTGGCACTTTCAACCAAATACCACTTGAGATGATCAGATTGTAATCCATTACCTCTCTTACAAGAAATATGAACATGGATCCAATCATTGTTAATCAAATAAGCCAATCCAAATCCATCATCAATAACTTGTGACCAACCCCAAGATTGGAAGAATTCAGAAGGAACTTGAGATGAAGAAATGTACCAAGTTTGAGAATAAGTGAAAATTGGATCACTGAAAATTGATGGAACTGGTTCACCGGATTGTAACATTTGTTTCAAACCAAACAAGTGACGATCAACACCTTTACCATCAGCAGCAGAGGACAAATAAGCAACGTGTTGTTTAGCAGCAGTTTGGAAAGTAGCAACTTTTTCTTCGGTAGTTGCATCTGGATTGGACCAAGTTTCAACAAATTTCTTGGATTCATTGGAAACAGTTCTACCAGTTTCAGTTCTTCCTTTCAAGAATTTTCTAGTGGCTGCAGATTCATAAGTTGGTCTAATCTTACCAGTGTATTTGTAGTAAGCCAATTGCATCAATAATTGAACATAAGCATCTGGAGAAACCTTGAATTTTTTGATTAATCCTTTACCGTAACCGTAATGTTGGAAGATTTCTTCATCATGAGCAGCAATGGTTGCATCGAATTTAGCAATAGCATCTTTAATGTTGGCTCTGGTAGTTGGGTTAATGTCAAAAGATAAAAGTTCAGCATTACCAAATCTTGGTGCAGAAGCACTAATTTCGGCAATCAATTCATTTGGATCAGTTTCTTGGATTTGCTTGTAGATAGTGTTGTTCAATTGGACAGTTGGAGTAGCATCCATTCTTGAATGTTCACCAAGGAATCCAGAATTACCATTGGCACTAATGAAGAATTCCAAAGGCTTGTCAAAAAATCTGTTTTGACCATCTCCATGCCAACAGTTCTTGGATTTTTCTTCAATGGTAACTGGATTGTTGGAATCCAAAGCAATAACAAAACTAGAAGCAAAAATAGATTCTAAAGAAGCTTCATTGACTGGAGATTTCTTCAAGTTGTTGTAAGCACCTAACCATTCATCTCTGTTTAATGAAGTTAAAATACCAACTGGGAGACTCTTTGGAGTGGCATCATTCTTAATTTCTTGCAAATAGCTGTAGATTTCACCTTTGGTTAATCTTTGACCATCTTTATGAGTTGGTACTTTGTAAAAGTTGTTTTTGTAAATAACAACAAAGAATTGATTCTTTGAACCATCGTAATGTTGGGTAATATCAGAACCTTCGGCTGGAACTCTGGAATTATTGAACATATATCTGAAGGCATTCATACAGTATGGGTTACCTTTGATAACCTCAGGATCCAAAGATTCATCCAAAACTTTTTCTTGGAATTCAGTAGTGTAATAAGCAATCAAAGTAGCCTTCAACAATTGGTCTTGGCCAATGACGTTACGAACATCTTTATGACTGAAAAAATAGGAGACAAAAGGAACGATCGGATCTCTGTATGACATATAAGCATAATCATCCCAAAATTCAGCTAACCAGTTGTCTTTGTTGCTAGCAAATTCATTTAATCTGGATTGCAAAACTTCACCATCACCACCTGGTCTAATAAATTCAGCAACTTTAGCCTTGGTTGATTCCAATTGTTCTTGATTCAAGAATGGTTCAACGGTTTTAAGGTATTTAGCAGCAGTTTCTTCCAAAGAAGGAACAGGTAATTTTGGTAATTGTGATTGGTATTTAAATAAATCACCTTTTGGTGAAGTGGTAGAAAATGGTTTTTTCAAGATTGGCATAATGATATTTCTAGATTTGGTTGAATTCTTTAATAATTGTTGTGATAATTTAAGATTGAACATGCTTTCTTTCCCTCACTCACTTTCTTTTCCAATTGAATAAAAGAAGTGATAATAATAATAAAAAAATGATAAATCAAATCGCCAGGATCCAAAGTAGGGAATGAATAGATATATATATATAAATAGGGGGAAAAAAGAACAAGAAAAAATTATTTTATTTTTTGGGTTGAAAAATTTTGTTGATTTTATATATTTGTTGTCCAAGGAGGTTTATTTTTCTTCTGATAATATTTGTGGGGGAGGGCGAACGGGCAATGGTATCTCACTGTACACAAGTAGAAGAAGGGAGGTGCATAAAAAAAAACTGTGTGGCCTAAAAGAAAAAAAAAATTAGCGTTGGACCGAGGAAGTCACTCAACACGACTTGTATCCACGGCTCACTTACTCATCCACTTACTGATGAGTGATACAATAACACCAAGAAGAAAGAAGTCAATATGTCCGAAGTATACAACAACATTCAAATACATTTTTCTTTTTACTGTAAATGTTTAGTTATTTGACTCGATTTTGAGTTTCTTTTGGTGGGGTTGTAGTTGAATCAAATCAAGTCGGATGTGTAATATGTACGTGTGTGGGTGATAAGAATATTACTGATAATAAAAATAATAATATTAACATTAATAATAATTCAAAACTCCGAAGGGGGATGTGGGATATGGGTAGTTCATGCAGATATCCCCGGAGTATCTATTCCACCACTCTTATCCCTCAACCACTATTGACTCTTTTTTTTTTTTCCTGTTCTTTACCCCAGAAAATGCAAGAAAATAAAATAAATGAAACCCACATGGATTGGAATAGAAAGAATGGGATAGGCTCATAGTCATCTGTTTGGGGTTGGCTAGTAATGTAGAATCATGTTTTCTTAGCTGTACTAAATAGTATGCGTTTATAAGTCTCTCACAATGAGTAGATGTAATAACAAGGGTATACGGAGATTGTAGAAAAGTTATATTGGTCGACTTTACATCTTACATATACGATAAGCATCCATTATACCGCCACACACTCTCACCACTTCCATTGTGATGTGGTTAAAGTTTATATGATTCTGGGAATCTTGTACAATCTAACAAAAAAATTTAGTTTCAACATTTTGACAAATTTTGAAAGAAATTCTTACGAAACTTACAATTTAATTTTGAACACCTAACTCAAAACCAAATATATCTTTGTCAGAGATCGATACTCGATTTGTATATTTAGCAAAGAGAAGATAAAACAAACACTATCACGTGATATAACGCAAGTCACGTGACGAATCTCTTTATTTCATCTTAGTTGTAATTCCTTTCAAGCCGACTTACAAAGAATTACATTACACAATCACGGGAAACAATCCAAGTAGGTAATTTCAGGTTGTATTGAGAATTAACCTTTATGCAACAAAAATTTGTTCTAAGTCAACAAGGTTTTTTTTAATTTTATCTCCGGTGGGTCGGTCGGTCGATTTCTTTACCGCTTTTGAGCCCGCAAAAGACTTTGCCTCGACCGGAAAATCAATAAAGAAAGAAAAATTTTTTTTTTTTCTTATTTTGTATAAGAAATCATACCCGTGCGTCCCACATCCAATAGTACTAGAAAGCAGTTGTAATAGTAAGAATAGCAGAAGCACACACATACCAATCAACTTGGAGTACTACACACATATACATATTGATGGTTGTTAATGTTGAAGTCGAAGAAGGAGTTTCAAACTTCAGGTTATTCACAGGATATTTCTGTCTACTATGGTATATTTGTATCTTGATTGCGGCCTATAGTGGGTTTTTCGAGATTCTATTCAATTTTAGAAAACGTCCCATACTATTCAACCGCAAGAACCAACAAGGACAAGGACAAGTTGAAGGAGAAGATTCCGAAAATGATAGTGAATTTTATGAAGGAGTTACTATATTGCGTCCTATCAAAGGTATTGATACAGAATTATATTCATGTTTAGAATCATCATTTACTCAAAACTACCCCATTGATAAATTACAAATATTATTTTGTGTGGATGATGAATCGGATATTTCCATTCCAATAATCAAGAAATTAATCAGTAAATACCCTCATATTGATTCCAAAATATTAATTAGTAAAAATTATAACCAGATCAATCAATTCAGTGATGATCATTATGGACCAAATCCAAAAGTGAATAATTTATCCAAGGGTTTTATTGAAGCCAAGTATGATATTTTATGGGTTATGGATAGTAATGTTTGGGCAAGTTGTAATATTTTAAAGAATTCAGTGATTACATTGAATAAAAATTTGAATATGAATCGGAAATTGGGTAATTATAGACCTACAAAACTTGTTCACCATGTTCCATTAGCTGTGAGTATCGGTGATAGAAACCCTCAGGATAATATGCTGTTGGATTTGGAGAATTTGGAAGTGACCTCTAGTTATTCCGCAAGTGATGTTGGATTAACCAATAGAAAAACTCCATCACCAAACAGATACCATGATGATAATGATGTTCTTAATGAAGAAGAAGCAAAAAAAGAAGACAATAGTATTAATTCTAAATCATTGAGGAAATTGGGTGCTGATTTGGATGAAATGTTTTTGCATACATCCCATGCCAAGTTCTATGTCCTGTTGAATAATTTATCCATCGCTCCTTGTGTAAATGGGAAATCCAATATTTATCGTCGTTCAGATTTAGATCAATCAGTTAAATTAATGCCTTATAAGAATTCCCAATTCTTCAAAGACCCAAAAGTTAAACAAGATGCCGGGATGTATTCTTCTATGGGATTGGGCCATGGGATTAAATTTTTTGCCAGATATATTGGGGAAGATAATATGATTGGTATTGCCCTTTGGGAAAATTGTCAAGGTCGTACTGGTTTAACTGGGGATGTTGTTATTCAACCATTAAGTGGTAAACGAAACAATTCGGTGAAAGATTACATCCAAAGAAGAGTTAGATGGTTGAGAGTTAGGAAATATATGGTTTTATTGGCAACTTTAGTTGAACCAACTACTGAATCATTGATTTGTGGATTGTATGGGACTTATGCTATTTCAACAGTGTTTTTCGGTGGTGCTTGGTTTAATAAGTATTGGTTCATGTTTCATATGATTATTTGGGTGATTACTGATTATGTTCAATATTATACTTTGATTAACCATTCTTTGGATGTTACGAATATCGATTATATACCAAATTGGTTGAAAAACATTCCTTCGAAGAATTATCATTTCTATAAATGGGGTTATATATGGTTAATCAGAGAATTCTTGGCTTTGCCAATTTGGATAATTGCCATGATTGGTCATGAAATTGATTGGAGAGGAAAGCCATTCATAATTAAGAAGGATTTAACTGCTGAAGAATTGTAAATAAATAAGCTGGACAGAACAGTGGGTGGTATATGTATATTAGTAAGTGTATGAGTAAGTATATGTATGTATGAGTGTAACTTTATAGACAAATTGATGATAAAATGACAGAGTTATTTACATTCCTTGGGGTTTGGTGGTTATTAGCGTGTATCAACCAAGAATCTCAGTTTCGTGTACCAACCAAGTAACTAACCCAAAATCCATATCCACGGACGCGTCTCATTTTCTTAATTGAGTTTTTTTTTTTTTTTGGTTGTCGTTGGTACCTTTTTTTAGGCGTTTGTGCATCAAACGTGTGTAGTTAATACAGGAAAAAAAAAGCAATTCACAACTTTCCAAATCGGGCAACTCAAAAAAAAAAATAGGAATAACTGTAGATCTAACTTAATTTTCTTTTTTTAAGATAAACCAGAACAAGTAAAGAATGAAAGAGGGGGTAGAAAAGAACAGAATGTAACAGAGACAGAACAGAACGTACAAGATCGATCTTGATCTATTCCTCTTTCCATATCTCTCTCTAATATTTTAGTTTCAATATGCGGACTAAATTTTTGAGTCAGTTGCATGGTTCTGTCTGGGTACATGATACCTATTTTTTTTTTGACATTCTTTCTATAATTTTGATTTTGAGCAATTCTAGAATCGAATGAAATAACCAAAAAAAGATTTCAGTTCTGAAAATAGAATTAATGCCATTGATGGAAAAAAAGATGCCCTACGATGATGATGACGATGATGTTGATGAAAAAGAAGAAGAACATGAAGTGAAGAGTAGGGGATAGATAAAGTTACTCACAGATCATCACATCAAGAAAAGAAAGTTCACAATCACCTCGAAAAGCAACATGGGAACTCGGAGACAGGGATGAAAATATAAAAATTAAAAATAGGGATAAAGGGTGAATCCATATTACTCTATATAGTATCTATGTTTCATGATAGAATTGTGTTTCCCTGCCTAGAAGAAGTCCATACTTTTTGTTCAAGTTTTTATTTATTGATCTATTTGTTGTATCTTATCTGATTCATTTTCGCTTTCCATTGTTATCAAAATATTCTTTCGTCATTCTAAGAAGAAAAAGGGTAAAGAAGGGGGGACAAGAACAGGGGGACCCGACCGGTAGAAAAGAAAAGAAACGACCAAACGAAGGAAAGAAAGCGAGAGGGAAAAGTAAACAACCAACTGGATATGAGACAAAATAAAACAAGGAACAAAAGGCCAAATGATGCCTCAATAGTTTCGTGCAATCTATTTTTGTCTTATGACCGGCTAAACGTTTCAGATTTCGACCCAAGTGAATGGAAAACAAACACACAAAAAAAAAGCAAAAAAAAAAATCAACAACAAAAAGATGAAGTAAGGTACTGCGAATTGGTATTAGTAAGACCATGAGGTAACAACATCGTTTAGCTTAGTTAACCACATGTTCTTGTTCTTTGTTCTTGTTATTCTTGGTGAAATGAAGATCTTTTTTAGGGCAGGTCAGTGCCGGTGGTAATTCCGCGAATATTTCGCACTGAATTTAGATTTTCTATTTTGGGGGCACAGAAACAGTAGGACGACAGAGGGCGAACAGGAGGAGCAGTAAGAACAAGAGGCGTGGTGGTGTAAATCATGGCACAAGAAAAGTTTTTTTTTTTTTTTTGGAAACGAATGACGCACCTGAAAATGCATTTTGCAATTACGTTGGTTTACATTTCTATTTTATTGTTTTAGAAAAATACCCTAAAATAGTAAAACAAAACTATACACATTGGCTTATTAAGCAAATTATACAAATGAATATGAATATATATCAATAGATATATATACGAGGGGATTTCTCTTTCTCTTAGAATTCAGTAAAAACTGCCTACCACCATCAACATCACTTCTTCCTTCGTTTCCACCACCATTACTCTATAACTTCAAGCCAATCTCTGATATAACGAGAGACACGTTACACGTATATCCTAAACGTTACATCCGAAGTTATCTACATATAATTACTATTTATTCTTATTGTTCATAATAATATTATTATTATTTTGTTGAAAATTATTTTGTACATTAAACAAAATTTTTTGGTACAGGTTAACGATTGCTCCTTTTATTTTTGTTCCCATCACATCACATCACAGAAAGAGAAAAGCAGAAGCAGAAGCGGAAGCAGAAACAGAAACAGAGAGACACACCAAAAAAGACTTCCCCTTTTTTTTCTTCTTCCTTACTTTAGTTTCCACTTTACTTCAATTTACTTTACTTCGCTTTACTTTACTTTTTGATATCACTATCATTATCATCTAACCTAATCCATCAATCCATCAATCAATCAACCATCATTTACCATTCCTTTCAATTCTTCAGTTACTTATTTATTATCAATTCACTAACCCCTCTACACACAACAGGGAAACCACGCGAATAGAATCAGCTACCTTTTTCCTTTACTCCATTTAGCTAACCTCGTTCCGACTAGAATCATAGCTAGAAACTATAGATACCCACTTGACTGATCCAGCTCACTCTTTTGCTTTTGATACAGGACAAGAACTAGAAGAATCATATTTTCACACACATCCTACGATCCGCCTCCCTTTTTCAACTCAAGGCTAAAGCAAGTTTTAAAAAATATTTACAACCAAGAAAACGAAGAATTTTTTTTTTTTTCGATTCTGCCTTTACACGTTTAGTCCACTTATACCATTACTATACTATATTACACAAGAAATAGCCTTTCTCCATTTCCCATTTTCCCATTTTTGATAACTATATATTACCAACTACTATCATGCCTGAAGTCGTAACGCAAGCTCAACCAACCCCACCTCCAACTACATCCACTCCAGATTTGAATAGACAACGAGAGGTTTGTAAGAAGTGTAACCAATTAATCCTTGAAGGACACGCATATGAACTAGGGGATGATAGGTGGCATATCCATTGTTTTAATTGTTCCAAATGTAATAGTTCATTGGGTTGTAACTCAAATTTCTTAGTATTGGGTAACGGAAACTTGATTTGCTCAAACTGTTCATATAATTGTAAGCAATGTGGAAGAAAAATCGACGATTTAGCAATATTGACTGGCGACCAAGCTTATTGTTCAAACTGTTTTAAATGTCGTTCTTGTAAAAACAAGATAGAGGACTTGAGATATGCAAGAACTTCCAAAGGTTTATTTTGTATGGACTGTCATGAAAAATTAATGGCCAAGAAGAAGAAATACGATGCCAAAAAGAAGCATTTGGCAATGTTACAAGAGAAGAGATTACAATTAGAAAGAGAGAAAGATCAACGAGAGTACCAAATTTTAGAAGATCACAAGCGATCTGTCAATTCGTCAAGAAATAGTTTGATCAATTCGTATATGACAAACAACCAAAATACTCAATCAGGGGAAAGTTTATTATATCAACAAAACAATAAATCTGCTAGTTCTGTGGTATCAGGAAAGAATAAGTCACTTCCATTGCCTCCTTCAGTATCTCCAAGCAAATCAACAGCATTCGGTGGTAAAAATACAACCGATATTTCATTATCATCAGTATCGACTTCTCAAATATTTTCAGAGACAACAGCCAAATCCCAACCACAACCACAACCACAATCACAGCAACAAAAACAGCAACAACAAAACGGTGGTCTTTTCAACCCTCCAATTCTTCAGCCAGATAACGACTTTTCTATTGAAGAAGTTCAAAATACTTCAGATACTGATTCCAATGATGACGAATGCGACAAGACAATTGGCACTACATTAAGAAATAAAACTTCAAGCAGAAACTCCAAAGTCCTGCCATTTGTTAATGAATATTCGACACCTCCATTGTCATCCGAACAAGTCTATCATCAAGATATTTCACATGATACTGATAAATCTGTCTATGTGGATGTATTGAATACTCCTCCGCATAACACCAGTTCTTCTTCACCTCTTGATCAATTAAAACCTGGCGTTGACTTGTCTCCTAGGGATAACTTGGATCCAAAATCAAAAAACCTCCTTATATTGTCACCAAATCAATTTCATGATCATGAATTCCACAATGCGAAATCTCCATTGATTGATTCACCAGGAACAATTATAAGTCGAAACAGCAACCAAAATTTGAAGCCAGTTAATTTAGCAGTAGAAGACAGACCTCGTTCCACCTGTTCTTCACCATTTGCAAAAGCCAATAGACAAGCAAGAGTTGTTGAAACAAATGATGAAATACTGACAGAAGGAGTCGACGACGATTTAGCCATTGGTACCCCAAGACAAGAATCATCACGTTCTGGACGTATAAATTCAGTATCTTCTCCACCACCAAAAGTCCCACCTCCAAGTACCCCATCTCGCAATTCTGAAGAACCGAAAAAATTCAGCTTTGATGAAACTCCTAAAGGATTGGGATTGGAAGGTGTTGATTATGACAATCATGATGATCAAAGAAATTATATCAGACAACAACAAGAAAACAAACGACGTGAAAGTATCAACAACAATACGCAAGAAAACAGTCCATCTTCAATTATGAATACTCCAAAGAGAATCATTGGAAATTTCTCCCCAGCAATTACCAATTTGGAATCACCACAGGAAATGGACGAACACTTGCGTCAACAGAATCCATCTCGTAAGAATTCCATTATGAAAGGTTTGAAACACAAGCGTTCAGTTTCGGGTAACCAGAATATCTTGTCGTCATTTTTCAAGTCCAAAGATGAGCACAATAAATCACATACCCGTCATGCATCCGATGGTTCGGTAGTTAGCAGTATTACCAATGCCTATATTTCTCCTCCAATTACCAATGGAAGTATGAATAATGCTGGCCATTTAAGACTGACTTCAGATTCAACAATGATGATTCATGAAGAAGGTAATTTTGATATGAAAGCTATGAAGAATGAAATCCAACAATTGAGTTCAACCAAAAATTTATTGGACCATGACGTGAAGAGATTGAAACTTGAAAAGCAAAAGCTCACGGAACAATTGAAAATGATTCAGTCCAAGATTTCATCTGATTCGATTAAGTATGATAATTTGGTTGGTGAAATCAACGAGTTACAAGCACAGAAGATTAAGTTGAATGATGAAAACAAAGAATTGATTGCTCAACAGAAATCCATGAAGGCTGAAATGGCCAAGTTATGTGAATCATCAAGCACAGACTCTGAATTGGGTGACAGTTCAACTTTGGGAAAGAGTACTATCAAATCAGCTACTTCTCCCTACAAAACCCATACACCATCTTCATCAAGAGAGAATTTTGAGAATAATACTCCACAGCAACAGCAGCAACAATACCAACAACAACCTATGGAAGATGAACAAACTCATAAGGCAACTAGATTGAAGTTTTGGAGAAGACCAAAGATTGGATTCCCACAAGTTGTTCCAGCTTCTAGCGATAATGGTTATAATGGTAGCAACAACAACTTCAATAACAACAATAACAACATTTCCAATACCAACCACAACAATAACGGAAATTCAGCTGGCAATGCCTTGAATTTCCCAAATAATGGGTCTAGAATACCGAATAGTTTTTCATCCCAAGCATTACGTATTCCACCACTGAGTAATAATAATCTTGCAATTAACAATTCAAATATTGGCGGAAAATTCACTAAATCCAAATCAAGTAATATACTAGATTCAATTCTTTCGGGAGATTCCAATCAAGTGGCATTATTTAGTTCCACGATACAAAAGCGAGCAGATTATGAAGGAACTTCTATTCCATTAATTGTTATTAGATGTTTACAAGAAGTTGAAAAACGAGGATTAGATTTTGAAGGAATCTATAGAATTTCTGGAGGAAATTCTGCTATTGTATCCATTGAAAATGCCTTTTCTAGTTTATCCAATGATCCTGACGAAAAACAATTGGGTAGATTGGATGAAACCTTAAATGGTGATATCCATGCTGTTACTTCTGCATTAAAGAGATATTTAAGAAAATTACCCGAACCTATAATTCCTTATGGATTATATGATGAATTCATAAATGTTTCAAATGTTACTTCCAATACTAGTAAAGAAGTAAGAATTGGTCAATTAATCAACGTGATTAATAAACTACCAAATGCTAATAAGCAAACATTGAGAGTAATCATTAAGCATTTGCAATTGGTTAATTCAATGAAAGATGTTAATAAAATGGGATATAAGAATTTATCCGTGGTTTTTGCTCCAACTTTGGCAAGAGATCAATCTGGAGAAAGAGAAATGTCAGATATGGGATTTAGGAATGATACTACCGAGTTGTTATTATGTGAATCAGCACAAATATTCTAATACTATGTTCAAGATTATTGTTGAGTTTATCTTTGTGATTTTTGCTTTTTTTCAATTTTTTCTTTTTTTTTTCTAGTTTCTTAGATATATATAAACCTAATTTTATTTCGTTACAGTTATACATATTTTTATCTATATACAATTTTTTATTTTCTTCATGCCAATTACATTTTCTCGTTGATGATGATGGTATTATTCCTTAATTGATATCTTTAATTTGTGGATTTTTAAACATTTCCAATCTACGATGTCCATTTCTAATCAAATGTTCAATAGTATTAAATTGTTTTTTAGGTAAATCCTTATATTTATAGAATTCTTCATGTATGAAAAGTTTCCAATGTGGACGAGTTTCAATAGGTTTAGTTCGAACAATTCGAAAACAATCCTTGTATAAATGTAGCACCTCTTTTTGTAAACCTGATAATCTTGCCATGATTTAAAATAATAATTCCTCTTTATGTTTGATAATGTAAGTATTCTTTCGAATGATTTCGCTCGATTCAGTTATTATAATGTGTCTGATTGAGCGGATAGTAGTTCCAGAGTTGGGTTTTTCAAAGGGTCTTGTTTCAAAAAAATAAAAAAAGGTACAAGCTGCTTACCATAGATTTTTCCTACATTGGACAAAAAAATATATACACTTTCTATTTTTCTATGGGGTTCCAATATTTTGAAACATGTGCACGACATAACTTGATTTACAACCGCTTCAGAGCTTTCATTGCCATTTCATTGCCATTTTGTTGATATGGAAGTTTCAATAGATTCTTTGATGTTATCACGGTTCTTGGGTTTGATCTGCTTGATTAGTGGGACCAGCTTCCAAGGCATCAAGTTATTGCCTTGGAGATCAATTTACATATATTCCTTCGGTTCAATTATAAAACTCATCCGATGCAGGATTGATTAAATTCATAGTCATGATCACTGCATTTATAACTGTATTGACAAGTGTCTTTGTTGTTGGTGTTGTACTGGTATTGCTTTGTTGCAAGAAATGGTGATTTTGACCGCAAGCTTTGAAATTGGTTAAGTGAGGGCATGTTTTTTTTTTTTACAGCATGTATAATAGTGTGTACCGAAAACCCGCAAAGTTAACTAGAAAAAGTAAAAGTGAACAACGGACAACGCCAACGAACACAGAAAAAATAACTGTCAGAGAGTAAACGAAATTTTTCCCACCGGTTCCAGATATTTCCACCTATATTATAAACCATTTACCCATTACTTACCAAACATGGCTGATAAATTTCCAGAGATAGAATCTACAAGTGAAGACGTCGAATTTGAAGGGGATTTTTTATCTCGTGAAAAAGAATTAGTTGGGGATGAATTCACCACCGAAGAAGATAACAAGATCTTGAATCAAGATGAAGATGATGAAATAAATGAATTCAAAGAACAATTTCCTGAAGTTGACTCATCCGAACCTCCTGTATCACAAGATGACATAAGTGCCAACCAACAACAACAACAGAAGGATCTTATTGATGATGAAGATGAAGACGATTTCGATAATTTCGAATCAAACGGGGTTAAAGAATTGAACTTGAATGAAAGTCAACCAATTAAAGAATGGAAAGAACGTCGTGATTTGGAAATCGAAGAAAGAGAAAACAAAAATGCTGCTAAAAAACAAGAGATTTTGGATAAAGCTAAATCAACAATTGATGATTTTTATGAGAATTATAATTTAAAGAAAGACGATCATTCCAAAGAAATCTTGGATGAACAAGACAAATTTTTAAATAAAAGAGATGATTTCTTGGGAAGAGGTACATTATGGGACAGAGTTAATGAATTGATCCAAGATGTTGGTGAATTACCTGATGGCGATAGAGATAAAACTAGATTTAAAGATTTATTGACCAAGTTAAAAGGTAATGAAAATGCTCCAGGTGCTGGTGGTTATCAAGAATAGGATTGTAAAGTTTCTATTGTATTAGTTATTTAAAAAAAAAAAATAAAATAAAATAAAAAGATTAAAAAACACATATATATAGTACACTACGTATTATTGATTGATCGATCGATCACATGATGTAGTTGATAAGTTTGATCATTGAATTCTTAGACAACTTATTGTCCTTATGAGTCTTGAGATGATCGTTCAAATTCATAATTTGCCAAATTCCGAAACTCATAAGAATAGTCTCAAATTTGTTCCAATCCAATTTGGAAAACTTTATAAACCAAGGATGATTATATTTAATTATTCTCCATTTGGATAACAAGATCAATCTGAATAAATACAAGTCAAGACTATCGATGAAATTTGCATCAATAGTACGGACATTTTCAGAACATCCCCAACTTGGAATCAAATTCAATGAATTAAGATACAAAGTAACAAACCCACCAATAAATCCAATGATCTTGGTGTAATTCTTAAAGAATAACTTCAAATGGTCGACATACAACAGTTGGATCCAATTCATCTTTGTGGTTGAACTAGGAGTTAAGATCCTGAAAATAGGTGACGTCAAACTGATCAACAATATTGAAACCAAATTACATCCAAATATGAAATTTACAAATGAGTTTGATCTGTGATATACCGAGAATATATACTCCTTGATAACTGCATTATAATTCTTCTTCTTTGTTTCTCTACTGTGTTTTACTTCGTATAATTTATCTAACAATTTGCTTTTGAAATAATACAACCCTAGGAATCCCAGCAAAACAAAGTTTTGAAACCAGTAGACTCGGAGTAATCCAATCCAACTAACACGATTATAATTAATACCCAATTTGTAGTTTATCCAAATAGGGTTTAATATATACCGTTTTAAACTACTGGATAAATATTTCTGATTCAATTTATACTTTGTAGGTGTGAGATAATTACTCAATATCTGGGCAAAGATAGCTGGGAAAATAATATATTGCTTTCTTTTATACAACTCTTGTAACCATGGTTTATAATTGTGTATTTTGAAGTACTGCGATGCTTTAGGACTGACAATGATTTCTGCATTTGATGGAGGGTCTAATTCACCAATATAGTTAAGGATTAAATAGATCAAGGAGTAATCCTTCGGTATCAATTTATTGTTCAATGTGGCAGAATATAAAAAAACACAACTTATGAAATTGGCTGCCTTGTCTAACCTTCGTTTATTTACAGGATCCGAGGTTTTGGCAAATGATTTTAGAACATCTTTGATTGGTTTATTTAATGTAAGGAAATTTGCCCAACTTGTGGAGTTTTTGATCCGAAGTACTCGTAAGATAACCTTCCATTTTACCCATTGTGGTATAAAAGGATACTTTTCAAGAAACAATTCTAATGTCTCTACCAAAGGATGTGGAGGCATGATTTATACTAACTGTATATATCTATTGATGTAGTAGTTATTCCAACCGTTGCTAGTCGTCAAGATGGAATCATTAATATGGAGTCATGCTGATATCTTTTTCTTTTGTTTATCAGTGGGAAGTGGTAGTGCGGACCACAAAAAAACAATTTCGGTTATTCTCACGTGATCATTGACTTTGCATGTGAATTGAACGCAGGAATATGCGAAAGGGGGTATCAATCGTGTGATTACCAATTAGCTAGTGGTTTTGCTACGTTATTATTATTTGACGCGTAACGTACGAAGTGATACCAAATATTTTGACGAAGAATTTTGTCCTTAATATATGACTTTGTGTGTATCAGAGACGAATAGTCTTTTTTTTTTTTTTACTTCCTTTAAGAATTACGTTTTACTTTTATATTTTACTACAAGAAGTTATAGTTTGTTTCTATTTATCTATCTTTCCAAAACAGAAGATCTATTGTGTGCGATTCGAGATAATATCGTATTGAAGTTGTTTCACTTAATATAATCTATTTCCCCTGTTTCAAGTATACAGAATCACATTTCAGGTTCCGACAGTTATTAACCTAACCACTAACACACGGAAAAAAAAATAAAGATAACACCCCAATCAAGATATTTTTTTTTTTTATTCTTTCCTTCTTGTTCAACGCATCCATCTATGACTATTAAACCATAGGAATGACCACTATTACTGAAAATACACAAGGGTTAAATGGAACCACAACTAATACCAGAAGGTATGGAACTAAAACATCTACTCCACACAAACCTATAGAATTCAAAGTGAGGAGATCAAGTTCAATACATCAGCAGAGCCATACTCCAACTTCATCAACATCATCGGTCACGAGGTCGAACTCAATTAGAAACAGCACAAGTATAAGTAAAGGGTTGAATATATTTGCTGTTTCCCCATTGCCTTCGAAATCCACAGAATCAGATACTCCTAGATCACATCTGAGAAATCCTTCATATCCATCACAAGCATCACTACCGGAAAGGGTGAATGATGATTTACAAAGATACAATAGCAACAATGGTTATGTATCTCATGATTTACGATATGATTTGCCATTACCTTCGACAGATAAATTGGTTGCCATGGATATTGACGAACAATTAAGATATTTGGCATTAAAAGAAATGAGTGTGGTTGAAATTAAGGATAGTATAAACAATTTGAACAACAAATTAACTGAAAACGAAAAGGAATTGCACCAATTAAGAGAAATCATTCAACGTTCTTTATATAAAGAATTATCCTCCGGAAATACCCTAACAAAGACCAATGAAACAAGACCTAGACAGAATAGTAATCCAAGAGATGAAGCCATTGCAAGAACCAAGAGGAGAAGTAGAGGAGCTTCCATAAGTACCAGTGTCATTACTCCTTCATCGAACCCACCAATTACCAACCCAGAATCGGCATCAGCATCGAGGCTTTGGGGCGGGTTAAGCAAACCCTTGAATTTGATACAGCAATTCGATACCATAATACAAAATGAATTTGAAAAATCATTACTAAGTGAAAAGGAAAAACAATCCCAGTATGATCAATCAAAAAGTCTCAACAAACATATATCCCATCAATCAAAATCATCAGAAGGTTCCATCTCGAGTATAGGGTCAATAAATTCCCCATTACAGTCAAGATCAACAAACCCACGACCAGTATCAAGTAAGCAGTACCACCACAACAACAACAACAACAAAACAGCCAAATCAGATGATATGATCCAAACTGTGTCTTCGTCGATTTGGTCCTTTGTGAATGATGTGAAAGCAAATGTCTTGTCTTCACTACAAGAGGATGAACGAGAGAGGGCAAGTACTGGAACAAAACAGCAACCAGGAAGAATGTACAATCTAGATACAGGGTCAACTATAGATGTGCTGCAGAATATACTTGATGATGAAGATTCGGAAACAGAGTTATTGGGGCCATTAGCCAGTGACGAAGAAGATAACATCATAGAAACTTTAGATTTATCAATGTATAAACGATAAACAATGCACGATACGTATATATATATATATATGACATGACCTATAAACCTTGTAAACCTTTGATGATTTCATTTTGTTTTGATTCATCTAATTTCTTATCATTTATATCACCAACCGATCTCAAATCTTTCAACATTATATCCTTCAATTTATCGAAATAAACAGCTTGTAACAAATTTCTAATATTGTATTCGGATTTTTCAACCAATTGACCCAAATTGATCAAATGGTTGGTCTCCAAATTGACTCCACCTTCCAACTCAACCGTTTGTTCTTGTTC
>JANIWD010000174.1:0-19030 GCA_030557875.1 Candida neerlandica
TATACAACAGAAAAAACAAGCAACAGAAATTATTCTCTTTTGTTTCGGCTACAACTTCGGGGTTGCATTTCCAGCAAATGAAGAGACAAAGAAACAAGAAAGCAATAGACTCTCCTAAACAAGACAATTTGGTATGATATGGATATATAAATATGTCACATTCTTTAACATATGTTAGTTCACGACGTATTGCAGATGTAAGAATGACATGCTACATGTACAGATCACTTCTGAGTCGTAAAAAAACTTGTTTAACTTTTGAAGTTTCTCCATAAACTGAGAAGGTACGATCGCATACATCCATACTTAATCGAACTCTAAGTAACATAATCTTGTATTGTTATCTGCTTCGTTATGCAATAACGTTCTTCTGCAACTTTGCGTAGGTACAAGAGATATCTCTATTCTTTGTTTTTGTTGCCACTGGACACGACACCAAAGATCAAACAACAGAAGAAAAACAAAACGCGTCTCCAAAAAAAAAAACATTAAGAGAATATGAATTTTCTAATCTCAACCCAATTCAATCAAAATATCAACACCATAAATATGGGTAGATTAATCGGATTAGAACTCTATAACTTCAAGTCCTACAAGGGAAAAGCCATCATTGGATTCGGCTCCTCATACTTCACATCCATTATTGGTCCTAATGGTGCAGGTAAATCGAATATGATGGATGCAATTTCATTCGTGTTAGGAGTCAATTCATATCATTTGAGATCCCATAATTTAAGAGATTTAATATACAGAGGAAGAAGAAATATAGATGACGAAGATAACACAACCATCGAATCAGTAGAGCAGGACCCAACCAGCGCATACGTTTTGGCTACGTATGAGAAGGATGATGGAGAAATATTGAAGTTGAAAAGAACAATAACAACAGCTGGTAATAGTGACTATCAAATCAACAATCGATCAGTAACAATGTTGAATTATAGCATGGTCTTGAAGCAGGAGAATATTTTGATTAAGGCTAGAAATTTCCTAGTTTTCCAAGGAGATGTGGAAACCATTGCTTCACAGAATCCTACAGCTTTAACCAAGCTAATCGAAAATATTAGCGGATCCTTAGAGTTTGTATCGGATTATGAGAAGTTAAAAGAGGAGAAAGAAAAAGCCCACGAGTTGACAATTTCCGTGTTTTCAAGAAAAAGGACTCTTAATTCAGAATCCAAACAATACAAGGAACAAATGGTGGAACAACAGCAATTTGAAGAAAAGATTATTTTGAAAAACGACATTGTCAAGAAGATCAATTTATATAAACTATTCCACAATGAAAAGAAACACAATCAATTGGTTGAGGAAATCAAAACCAAACATGAGGAGTTGAAATCAATCAAGAAGAACTTGTCAAATAAGGAAAAAACATACAAGAGCCTAATGGCAGAATACTCTTCAAGTGTTTTAAATTTGAAGAACCATCAGCAAGAAATTGAAACTGCTCAAGGAAAAATTGATTCTACTAAGAGAGATTTAATCCCAATTGAAGCCAACAAAAGATCAGTGTCAAAGAAGATCAGAATTCACAAAGACAAAATTACGGATTTGGGTAAAGATATCATCAGACAAAGAAGTCACGTAGCTTCTGTTGAAAAGCAATATCGAGAAGCTCAAAAATTGTTTACTAATTTTCAAAACAAGATTAGTGCTTCCGTGGCATCCAGCACTAGCATTTCTCCACAAGGCCAAAAAGAGTATGAAGATTTAAGATCTGAGTTTTTGGCTGGATCAGGTTCAGAATTGGAGGAACGAATTTCTCTATTACTTAACGATAAGGATAGTTTGAAGGCAACCAAGATAAACCTTGAAAACCAAAGGGCTAATGCTGAGAATAGAATTGCTGAATTGGAATCTATCATTTCCACTGATTTGAAACCGAATCTCCTTGATGTGTCTACTGAAATAACTGACATCCTTGATAAGAAGAGTCAAAGAGTTGATTCAAGAAACAACCTTATAAAACAGAAAGACAAGGTCAACCAAGAAGAGTTACAGTTGAATACTAAATTAAGAGATGTATTGCTTAAGCTAGATGAATTATCCTCTCAACAAAGAGAATCCAATAAGCAAAAGAAATTAAGAGAGAATGTTGCCACACTAAAGAGATTATTTCCTCAAGGTTCTATCAGAGGTTTAGTGTATGAATTAGTGAGACCAACGCAACAGAAATACGATTCCGCGTTAGCAACTTTGTTAGGAGGTAATTTTGACAGTATTATTGTTGAAACTTCCGCTGTGGCATACAGATGTATTGAAGTGTTGAAAGAAAGAAGAGCTGGTACTGCCACTTTTATCCCCTTGGATTCCATCGAAGCCGAGCCTATCAATTTGAATTACTTGAGATCTATACATAGCTCTGCTTTACCAGGGGTTGATATTGTTGATTATCAAGATAAATCATTGGAACCTGCAGTTAATTATATTATTGGAAACACGTTGGTTGTTGATACTATAGACACCGCAAGAAGATTGAGATGGCAATCAAATTCTCGATTCGACAATAAGATTGTTACATTACAGGGATCTGTTATCCATAAATCAGGTCTAATGACTGGTGGTCAACAACAAGCAAAGTCCAATGTAAGCTTAAGCTGGGACAAACAAGAATTTTCTAGATTGAATGAAGTTAAGGATGAATTGAGTGAACAAGTCTTCAAGTTGCAGGAAAAGAAACCAAAGGATTTAGAAATAAATTTAATTGCTGAAGAGATCAACGCGTTGAATGACAAATTACCAGTGTTAAGAAACCAGCAAATTAACATCGAAAGAGTAATCAAAGACAGAAAGGCTGAGATCGAATTTCAAACGGGATTGTTCAAAGGTTTTGAAAAATCTATTCAGGATAAAGTGAATGAGATGAGTAAGTTGGACGGAAAGATTGCGGAAGTCAATTTAGAAATCAAGTCTTTGAAAGATGAAATTTTCAGTGAATTCTGTGACAGGTATGGTTTTATTAATGGTATTGAAGATTATGAAAACTTGCATGGTAGTACATTGAGAATCAGAGCGAAGGAAAGAGCTCAATATTCGAAGGCTATCGCAGTGTTGGAGAATAAATTAGAGTTTGAAAGAGCTAGGTGCAAAGAAACGGAAGAAAGACAAGCTAGTATCAATGATTTAATCCAAGATTTAGAAGAAGAAGAGTCTGAATTATCGAGACAAAAGAAGGAATTGGAACGTAAAGTGGATACTGCTGAAGCAGAATATGAAGTTTTGAAAAGTGAAATTGCTCAATTTGACAGTGAGGTGCAAGTTAAATTAAAAACGTCAAAGTCAATAGAAACTGATGTTAATGATACTAAACTGGAAGTCTCTTCATTCACTAAAGAAATTGCACAAATAGAAGAAAATTTGTTGAAGATAGATTCCGAAAGAGCTAACGTTTTGAGGAACAGTAAGATTCAAAATATCAACTTGCCATTAGAAAGTGGGGATTTGGATAGTATATCTGTTGGTGAGAATTCCGAAAGCTCTATAAAAGAGGTTTACAGAATAGAACTTGACTATGATTTGCTTGATGAGAGATACAAAGAAGCTTTCAATCATAGATTGGAAGGTGAATTGGAAGTATTGTTGCAAGACACTATCAGTGAATTGGAAAAGCTCACGCCCAACGCAAAAGCAATGGAAAGATTGCATGAAGTTGAAAGTAGGTTGAGAAGCTACGATAAGGATTATAATTTAGCCAGACAAAAGGAGAGACAGATTCAGGAAAGATTTAAGAAGGTGCAAGAAAGCAGATACAATAAATTCATGGGTGCGTTCAATCATATATCAGGTTGTATCGATTCCATATATAAAGAATTGACTAAATCAAATATGTCACCATTGGGAGGGTCAGCATACTTGACTTTAGAAGACGAAGATGCTCCATATGAATCGGGTATTAAATATCATGCCATGCCACCAATGAAACGATTTCGAGATATGGAATTGTTATCAGGGGGTGAAAAAACTATGGCAGCATTGGCATTATTATTTGCTATTCATTCTTATCAACCTTCCCCATTTTTTGTTTTGGATGAAATTGATGCAGCATTAGATAATGCTAATGTGGGGAGAATCGGTAATTATATTAAGAAATATGCGGGTCCAAATTTCCAATTTATTGTTATTTCTTTGAAGAATTCATTATTTGAAAAATCAGATGCGTTGGTGGGTATATATCGTGAGCAACGTGAGAATAGTTCGAAAACGGTTACGCTAGATTTGAGAAAATATCCCGACGAAGAAATACCCTTGAATAGAGTCAACCCGAATGAAGAATAAAGAAGAAGATTGCTAACTTACGAGTATTGGTATTTATAGCTATAACTCTAATATTCAATGTCAATCAAATGGGTAAAGTTTAATATACAAAACATATAAATAAATCAAAAAAAAAAAATCAAAAAAAGTCAAAAAAAAGTCAAAAATAATAAATAACACAAATCATATAAATCATATAGCTCTTATTGTAAAATACCAATTAAATCATCCTCCTTTGGAGAAACTGAAAATGTTGAAGATTGTTCTTTGTTTTCACCAGGATAACTAAAATAATCAAGAAGGTCCCCATCTGTTCCAACACCATAGCCAATGGCATTTGCTAATTCAGATTCATCCAATAAGCTCTCATCTGTAAGAATACCAGGTGGCGCAGATGTGGAGCTATATTGATCATCATTATCCCATGAATATTCCGAATTTTTCGAAAACATATGATCGTCAAATGAATTTGAATGCATAATAGGTGGAGGTGGCTTCAAGAATGGAGAAGTAAATTCATCATGTTGATGATGATGTTGATGATGATGAAGATGAAGATTTTGTGGTTGCGGCGGTGGTGGTTGTAGTTGTGTCAGATCATCTGATGAACCAACAGAACTTATTGCTCTTTCAATTGTACATATTTGACAATAACAGATCAAATAATCTTCCTTGTATATACTTTTATACACTTCTGCAGTTTTATCAATATCATTGTTCAACAACGAATTGGTTCCTTGATCATCATCATCGATTATATAATGACAAGGTGATGAAAGACAGTCTCTGAAATACCCAAATCCACTTAAATTATGGGTCTTCCACATCAACTCAATATCCAAGGTAGGTTTGAGGTAGTTGTTGTTAAGGCTGGGGTTGGATAGTATAGTAAAGAATTTAGCATATCGAGAACTAGCTTCGGATAAAATTTGATTAATATTTGGAGAATGAATCCAATTAAGATTGTTCATTTTGTTATTAAACCTTTCTTGTTTCAACACACATTCAACCAAATCTTCTCCAAGTTCAATACCTTCAGGGACAGTCATGCTAACCAAGTTAAATTTGGAATAATTCTTTAGAAGTTTTCCATGCGGAAGTAATTCTTTATCACATTCTTCTTGAAGACGGTGTACGATGAAGTCTAAGTTCTTGAACCTGTTTTCTTCCCAAATTTTGTCAAAGATACGTATGAACTTAGTTCCTGACTTGATTGGATCTTTGACAATTACTTCTGAAGGAGGTATTCTGAAAGTTCCTTGTAGTATACCTAGCCTCTTGATGTCAGCGTATAATTGTAGCTTTCGTAACTCTGAGTGGGTGATCAAGAATATCCACGAACAATAGCATGAAGAATCTTGAACAAGTCTTATGTTCTTGCTTCGTAAACCTTGATCAGCAAATCCCCTATTCCCATTAGATAAGGGGATTGGATCTGATAACACATGTTTACAATTGGGACAATACACAGTGACATATTTATCATTGCAATTAAATTCATTGATTTCATATTGTAAGTAATCATCACTGAGGGTTTCAGAGGGAACAAAACATTTGATCACTTCCAAATAGTTATGCTTGTATTCAAAAGGAACTCTGAATTCGAAATCAAAATTGTCAATGTATTGACAAACCTTGTGTAGAGGAAAGGAAAAATTGGCAAATTGCAACATATTGCTTCGAACAAAAACATCATAAAAACTAGAAGGGTTAACCAAGAAACTATGCCATACCAAGAGAACATCCAATGGTGGGAGTATCTGTGACATCACTGACAAGAACGCAGGATCTTTATTTGTTCTCAAGCCATTATTGTAATTGGCATTGTTATTAAATCTTTCCATGAATTTCTTTAAAGCGGAGACAAAAATAATGAAACGTCTTACAGCATTGGTTATAAATCCTTTCCAAACAAGATTGGAATTAGTACCCGACTTTGAATTTGAAAGTATTCTTTTCTTTAGCAACGCAAAAGCTTTGAACAATTTTAAATGTGCAATAGTTTCATATTCATTCGGTAAATAGCTAGCTGGAGAAGTGGCTGTTATATCGATAGCCAAGCTATCATTTGAAGTTAGATAGTAGAAGCTCAGGAAGTTGGATAAATTTGCATCACTAAGAATATTCATAAACTCAAAAGGTGATCTGTGGTTGGCATTAGAGTAGTCACTGTCAAAAGGCGAGTCTGTTTTTTGCATGGGGATGGTTGTATCGGAAATTGTTGGCGACAAGGATGGCGAATCAAGGATGTTATGCTGTTCGATGTTATTTATATCAGAAGAATTGTCACCGGGCAATGATTTTTCAAGGTTGAGTAAATGAAATGACTCCTCTATTGGTGAGTGATCGTGATACTCAGGTGTAGATAATATAATCTCACTTAAAACTAAAGTCATGATAATTAGGGTAACACAAAAATAGACAACAGGTAAACAAAAGATATAGACAGAATGTTATTAATAAATGTGACAGCCTCTTTCCACTTTATATAATTCAAATTTTCATGTCTTGAAGGAATAGATTAGTAGCACATGGGTGATTTTTCGAATTTAAAGTATGTGAATTATATGAAAAGAAATATAATACATTACAAAACAAAACAAAGCAAACACACAGAAAGGGGAACTACACAGGTAAGGCGAACTGCACAAAGAAATGCCCACATTCGCAAATATAATGTGCTCTTATCGTTGTAAATGTGGAGTTACTGGTTTTATAATAGTCTCCATGTAAATGCACAGCAGCTTAAAACGGCAGACTAAAAAAAAACAATGGATGAACAAAATCATCTTCAGAGATTTACCATGAAGATAAAAAGGAAAGGATGCACACAATAACAACTTTAAATATTGCTATTTTTAAAGGCTAATGAGGCGATAGTTTGTTTTGTTGTCGTTGTTGATTTTGCCGCAGCTTTGTGTTTTCTAAATTTATTCTTTGCACCAACAGTATCGGCATCATTTAGATATCTACATTAATAGGCTGGAAGTAACACTATTTTTTTTATGCACACTGCTTATTTTTCTTGTTAGTAGGCGCAGATAAGATACATATTGCATAGTCACTTTCTAGATGCACTCTAATAATGTTGCTGTTATGACATCTATATTCTTGCTTTTTTTATTATTGTTGTTGTTCTTGGAGAATTACTTCCAATCGAGCCCTAAGCAGTAGTTGGTAAAAAATCATAAAGCTTATTCAAGAAACGTTGGCCAAGAACATAAGTGACATGATTCAGTGGATAAAACAATATCTATTTTTGTGCAATGGAATCTCATTTACGAAAATTCTAGAAATCGACTCCTCTTTGTTGTTCGTTCCTTTTTTTATTTTTTTCGCCAACAATTTTCTTTTTATTCTTTTTTCGGACATAATCATGACAATAAACGAAATGGAAGTCCTACGGTAAATCTTTTAATTTTTCTTTTGCATTATATCAATCTCCAATTAGAGTGCGTTTAACGGTGTCTCAAATGCCGTGTCTTGAATTATTCCGTGATTCATGCGATTAGTTAAGCATTAGGTCATAGTTCTTACCTCAAACAAACTTTTAAAGGCGCTGATTTTTGATACAATCGATAACGGATATTAAAGAAGATAGGTTCAGCATTATTCCAGTTACAAAATTAATATAGAGTTACAAAAATTTAACTTAGATTTCTGACGAAAGCCAAGAAATATTCATATTGTTCACTCACTCGCCATATCGATGTGGAGTCGTCTTTGTGCTAATCATCTGATCCACCTTCTCCTATTTCAATTTTAACCCTAGTAGTCCTAACACTTCCATAACCCAAAACAAAAGGACCTGCTAATCAACTTTTTGCATACGTAGTCCAACTTGCATTCAGAGATCGAAAATCTAAAATACACTTCCAAAAAAAAAAAAAAATAAAAAACGCCGTGTTCTCCTTAAATTTCTGTTGGTTAGGATATTCTACTGTAGTTTGGTCAAGTTAGTTTAATATTTGTTATCTTGTTGCATGGAGGGGGTCACACAAAGATAATCCCCAAAATGAAAATCAAATCCCTGGTGTGTGTGTGTGTGTGTGTGTATGTGTGTGTGCAGAATAAGATTGTGCATGTGAATCATGAGGTTGCTACTTGTTGTATGCCGGTATACACATTTAAGTTTACGTGGGTCGAAATTTTCTTGTAATTTCTACGTAAACGTGAGAACACGAATTACTAGGCACAGTTATAGTAAAGTGTGCCACATATCTCCCCGTAATAAAAAGCAAGGTGGGTCAAATAATATGCCACGGGACTTGGCGATTGCCATCACGCCTAAAAAAAAAATAAAGTGATTGATATCTTAAACATCATAATTTCCAAATATATATATGACCCAGTTTGGCGGCTATTAAATCTAACAAAGAAGATAAAATAATCATCCTATTTGAAAATAATAATAATAAAAATAAAAATAAAAAGTAAACACCATTAGCACTCCATTAGCAATATTAAACTCTGCATACCGGCCATCATGAAAGTTAGTTATATTTACAAGCCTGCTTTTCTAAAACCAAAACATGGAATGTACTAAACTGGTGTCTATGCTGTTCCAGAAGCCTGTTTACGATATCAGTTTTCTTTCATTGTTTGTCAAGTCTTTCATAACGCCGTCACAACTATGGTTATTATATGTTATCATCCCTTTTGATTTGAGTTTACTTGCATATACGGATTTAAGCTGCCGTACTTCTTTTATTCTACGTATTATATGGTTTTAGTAATACTCTTCAGTAGATCTTTTTTACGGCAGTAAGGAATAGTGGGAGAGGGGAGCTCACACATCACGTTCGTGGTAACAAAAAAAAATTAGGGCGAAACAACAAAGATTGTATCCCCAGTCCCGCGTCCTGTGTCCCACGATATACAAGTAACTATGGGCATTCAAGTCGAACAGAATAAAATTTTTTTTTTGCTTTTGGCCCCTAAAAGATCCGCGTCAAGTTAGGACTAATTTTTCAAAAACCCCTCTCTCTCTCATCGCAGCATCATCTCCACACATACCCAAGCAAAGGCAAAAGGACTGATTTCACATGTATATCCTAGTACGGCAAAGCTTAATTCAAGCTTTTAGGTTTAATTGTAAACTTGTTGTACCGTCGTCAAACTATGCTAAGGCGGCTTCAAACCGTAAAGAAGACAAACAGATCGCAAAGTTATTAAAACACTTTCAAAAGACTAGACGAAGAAATGATCTAACTGATCCTGCTCATCCGAGCAAAATAACTTTATTGGATATCAACGAATTTATTAAAGACTATTCACGTACATATAAACTTTTGATAACATCCCATGATATTCAAAATCCATTTTCATTGATCAGAAAGTTCTTACCGCGCCAACGAAAAGAAGACCTAATTCTTGAGGATGTTCATATTAGAGGAATAACGTCTTCTGGAGAAGGTATTGCATTGGTCCCCAAAGCATCCTATGCCATGAGTTATGTTGAAGACCCAAAAGAAGTATTGGGGAAGTATACAGTTTTCTTGGTTCCGAAAACTGTCATTGGAGATAAGGTCAAGATAATAGCTAAAATGCATAACGAGTATTATGCAGAAGGAGAGTTGGTAGAAGTGTCGAATCTGGGATCCAAGAACTCTCGACGAAAAGATGACCTTATTGTATGTGATCATTTCAAAGAATGTAACGGGTGTCAATTTCAGATGTTACCATATGAGGATCAATTAGATTATAAACAATCAGTTATCAAAAAAGCGTATCAATATTTCTATCCAGAAATATTCAAGAAACTTCCTGAATTTGGAATGGTTATTGGTTCACCGTTGCAATATTCCTATAGGACAAAATTGACTCCACATTTCGTTCCCAAAGACGGAATCAATGAAATTGTTGGGTTTAACAACGTTAACAACAGAGGAAAATTCGATGTGAAGCATTGTTCCATCGCTACTCCAGAAATCAATACGAAACTTACTGAGATGAGAGAGAAATACTTGGGTCAGCCTGCCGATATCCGTAGTCCTGAGTTAACATTACGACAATCCACAAGAATTAATCACGATACGGGTGACTCCACGCAAGTTGCTTTGGAAGGTCAAAAGAAAGTCATTACTGAAAAAGTGGAGGATTTTATATTTCAATTTGAGTCGAATAGTTTCTTCCAGAATAATAATTCAATCTTGCCAAATGTATTAGACTATGTCAAGTACCATGTTAATCTACTAGGAAAACCAATTGACAATGTCATTGACACGTATTGTGGGGTGGGGTTTTTCGGAATTTCTTTATCGGATGCATTTCAAGAAAATACAAAAACTTTTGGTATCGAACTTGCCGAGCTCTCGATCAAATACGCTATGCATAATGTTAAGATCAACCACTTGGATCCTGAGAAGATCAGGTTTATAAAAGGGGATGCTGCTAGTTTATTTGAAAATGATTTGTTTAAAGAATCAGGTATAGTTGGTAAGAACAGTGTTGTAATTGTTGATCCTTCGAGAAAGGGAACCAATGAATCATTCTTAAAACAGTTGTTGGAATTCGAACCAGAAATCATCGTGTACGTTAGTTGCAATGTTTTCACTCAAGCTAGGGATTTGGCTATGTTAGATGAACTTCAAAAGTCGAATCCGAAATATAAAATTAGAGATATTATTGGGTTTGATTTCTTTCCACAGACAAAACATGTGGAATCGGTTGCAATTATAGAAAAAATGTAAATAGATCTTGTACATTATATGTATATATATTAAACAACGCGTCTACTCGTCGGAATCTTTTAAGAATTCATCGATAATGTCGAACATTGCATTGACACCCCAGGCAACTCTTTGTTTTTGTTTCTTACCTGATACAATATCACTGGTTTTGACTTTTTCTTGCAAGAAATATTGCAATCCTCTTAACAAAGTTGTTTGCTCTTTTGCTTTCAACACTCTCTCTACTAATATCTTATCATCGAATTTCTGTTCAAACATATCTTTGCCTGATTTACTTTTAGTCTTTTTCAATCCAGCACCCACTGAATTCTTTTGCGATTTCTTACCCACTTGATCAAGGAAACTTACCAAAAGAACTTCCATAAGTAAAACAGTATCACTCGAGGCAGTCAAGAAATTAACTGTTCTGAAATTATGTAATGGCATAGAGCCTTCTGCCAAAAGAAATCCATAGAATCTACCCAAATTTAAAATTCTCTTCATTTTAGTTTCTTCATCACCATCATCATCAAATCCAATGAAATCATCTTCATCTTCGCCATCAGCTCCACCATTTCCATCTAATTCCTTTATCAAGTCCCATAACAGGAATTGGAAAGTTTTTCTCAACGAATGAGAATCACATAATTTGTTAGCTAAAACACCGTAATATGGGTTCCACGAAGGTTCCATGGTGGCACAATGAATCAAAACTTTAGGGATCTCACGTTCTTGGTTTCTCTTTAATGATAATTTATCCAACTTCGTAACCGCATCAATATAATCATTGGCAGACATTATGGAGACAAAGATTGCTCTACGGATATCCGTATTCATTCTTTGTGCTTTAGCTAATTCCATCCAATTTGGTTCCGCATTATCTAATATATCATTCATTGCTAGTTCATCAACATCTTTGTGTTTGGTATTAGATTCATCGTTATGACCTTTCCAAGCAGATCCAACCAACCACCATTTACCTCTGGTTGACACGCTATTTATATCATCTAAAGAGACCTGGATTGGATCTCCGAATTTATTATTGTTTATGGTTCCCAAAAATTTCTTCAATCTAATGGATAATTGATGGTTGCCTTCGTTGACAATCTTCAACTTATTGTTCTTCAATGAAGAAATGGTTTCAATAAGGAATTGTGTTCTTGTATTGATAGAATCTTTAGGCAATGAGGCGACTTTCTGGTTAATTAACAAAACAATTTCCTTTAATGCAGATGGATCATCAGAACGCATTTGATTACCTGAATTACGGATTAATCTTAACAACAAATCAGCATTGTTCTCATCAAGATTGCTGATTAATTCTTTGATCATGTCGTATAATAATTTACAGGAAATCAACTGGAACAAATAGACCGATGACAATAATGAAATAATATTAGAAGCTTCCTTAGTTTTAGATGCTTCCTTATTATAGGTTTCGAATTTTTCAACAATGGTTTGAATGAAATGGGCACCAAATTCCACACCTTGCAATCTATAGAGAGCCACAACAACAGTAGCATGGAAGTAAACAAATGTATCCAACAATCTACCTTGTTGAACAATACTGTCAAGAATGATATTGGTGATTTCTTCGTTCAAAGTTTGTCTTGGATGGGTCAAATACAAGGCATTTAAATCATTTACAATTGTATTGATATTTGCTTCGGATAATTTATTGAGCGGACCTTTAATTGACTTTCTTAATTTGAGGGTCTCTTCTGATACCTCACTATTTGCTTCGAGCGCCATTTTACGACGCAATGCAGGGGGGATATATTTTTGTGGTTGAGCTGATTCTGATTCAGTTTCATTCTGATCTTCAGATCCTGGTGCAACATATGGATTTTCTTTGACTCTTTTTTCTTCATCAGAATCACCACTTATATCCTCATCAAATTCGTCGGACATATAATCTTCTTGTGAGTCTTCTCCTTGGTCCAATTCTTCGTCAGATTCAAAATCCAAATCAAGCCCATCTAAAAGTCCCCCTATTATATCATCATCATCGGTTTTGGAAAGCTTGGATTTGCTACCATTTTTGAGACCTAATTTCTTAGCATAATAATCGATTTCTTCATCGTCTTTTGCAAATTGCTCTCTCAATTGAGGTGTCATAGGATATTTTTCTTCGGATTTGTCTTTCTTTTGTTTCTTATTTTTGGCTTCTTTGATAGTTTTTAATTTGGCTAATGGATCTTCTTCTTCTTCAAGATCAGAAAATTCCTCCTGTTCGTCATCAAACCCGTCTTCTTCATTTTCATCGTCATCATCAATATCTTCACTGCCAAGACTCGATAGTTCATCATCATTCAAATCATCCTCTTTAACAATACGAATTTCTGAGTCGCTGGATTTGCCGTTCTTCTTTGCTTTTAAGGCTCGCAATGCTTCCATGGGATCAAGTTCTTCCTCCTCATTGGAACCATCTTCGAAATCATCAGCTTCTGAAATATCTTCTAGATCTTCTTCGTCATCAAATTCAGATAAATCATCATCGTCCAAATCTTCTTCTTTGACAATTCTGACCTCAGATGTGCCACTAGGACGTTTTTTATTCGCCTTTAATGCTTTCAAAGCTTCCATAGGATCAATATTTTCCTCTTCGTCTTCTTCCTGGTCCTCCTCTTCTTCATCATCATCAAGATCGGAGACTTCATCGTCATCCAACTCATCTTCTTTGACTATCCTTATTTCCGAACTCGTAATTTTCCCGTTCTTCTTAGCTTTCAATGCTTTTAAGGCTTCCATTGGATCTATTTCTTCATCAACTTCTTCTTCTTCTTCCTCCTCTGAAATATCATCGTCTTCTAAATCATCTTCCTTGACTATTCTAATATCTGATTTAACAGATCCTCCATTTTTCTTTGCTTTTAATACACGTAAGGCTTCCATTGGATCGATTTCCTGGTCTTCTTCTTCATCAAACTCGTCAAACATTTCACTATCGAAATCTTCAATTTCGCTGTTTTCTTCCAAATCATCTTCTTTCACAACTTTAATGTCTGATTTCTTTGAACCCTTCTCATTGTTAACCTTCTTCTTATTGCTCTTCTTGTCACCTTGTTTCGATTCCTTGAGCTTTCTTAATGCTTCCATAGGATCTTCTTCTTTTGCAACTGGTTTTTTCTTATTCACTACCGGTTCCTTCTTTGTCACTGTCAATTCTTGATTCTTGTGATTTGACAAATGACTTTGTATTCTCTTTTGCTTTTTAACTTGTCTTTCTTGTTTTCTTTTCTCCTTTCTACTAAGCTGTTTCCCTGCTTTTCTTTTCTGACCTCTTTGGTTGTCAAATTTGGTAAATCTTTCATCATCATCGTCATCCTTTTTGTTATTTATTTGTTCTAATAACAGGCTAGGCAATTTCATACCATTCCCATCATTATCGTTATTGAATCTTGCCATTAGAATTGTGAAAGGATATGTTGCCTTTGTGGATGGTCGGTATCGATTCTATTTAGGTGATGATCATCTCCATTTTTTTTTCTAGCATTTTGGATAATTTTTTCTTCCATATAGAGATCGATGATGTCACGTGCCGCGTACGAGATGATAAATTGATTTGTATATATTTTAATAATAATGAAATAAGGATGTATTTATATAAAAAAAAAGAAGAACCAAAACTTACTTATAACCCTTGTTGCAATCTTTCACCTAATTTCTTAGAAGCAAAGGACAAAGCATTGAATAAACCTTTTTCACTAATATCGATATTTTTCAAATTAACCCCTTCTAAGCCAGCAGCAGGAGGATTAGTAACTCTGCTGACAATAGTAGCTGGATCATATTCTATTATTATACCGTCATCGATGGTTTCATCAATTGCCAAACTGACCATATCAAATTTTTCCAAAATGGTTTGTTTATCAACAGTGTTGTTCAACAAAATTGTCAAACTTTCTGATAAGTTATTCATGGTAGAATAAATCAAGCTTTCATTCTCGTTCAATGGAGATACTAAAACAAGTAATACATCATTGGTTTGTTTATAGGTGATTAAATGGTTATCATATAATAATATATCTTGATTGACCTTAAAAATTTTGGAAAATAATGTTTTTTCAAATTTGACTTGTTGTTGTTGGGTTTCAAATTGGTGAGGAAATTTTATGCTGTTGCTATCTTCAGGCAATGTTGGTTTATAGTATTTGGCGAATAGTCTGCTTCCTTCATTGTCTAGTATTAGAACAGCAGAAACTGTGTATAATGATATGTTTAATGACATCGTCGTCTCTTATATACTATGGTTCTCTGTTTGTTAGTTTGGGTTGTTGAGTTTTTTTTTTTTCTATTTCTGTCGTTCTCTTTTTTTTTTTTCAATTATGTAACACGGTGGTTTGAAAAGACAAGTACTGTTTCGCGGATGGTCGTGCAAATATGTCCTTAACAAAGAAAAGATTATTAATATATATGTATATATATATATGAATTGGTTTCAACAAACAATACTACACAAATAGGTACTTACTTAATGAAAAATATAAAAGAAATAAGAAAAAAGGATAGCTAATTTACTAAATTAACAACAAATTCATGAACTTTTCTGTGCATTGGGTTGTTGTTGTAGAAGTCTTCATGGGCTTTCAAATCCATGTTCTTCCAACCAAAGACAAAATTGACAATCAAGGCAATAAGTAATCCCAATGCAACAATCAATGGACCAATTGAGTTGTCCAAATGCTTATCAGATCTTTCTAAGATAATTTTTCTTCTTTCCATGAAGATATAGTAAGCCCAAAGACCACTGAAAATGGTTAAACCAAAGTAGAAATATGCCAAATATGTACTCAAACCTTCAAAATTAGAATCATTTGTGGTCGAATAAATAATGAAAGTCAAGGAGGATAATAAAGTAGTAACATGCAACCATCTGTTAAAGGTACGTTCATTTGCCAACCACACTTTTGGCTCAATCTTAATTGGACCCATATTCTTGATCCACTCTTCTGGTTTAGTAACACCGGCTGGCAATTCGATTTCTTCATCTTCCGAATCTACCTCAGTCAATTTTGACAATTGATTTGGGAAATTGATAAGTCTAACCAATGGATTACTTGAGGATGGTTCCTCTTCATCATAATCATCTTCGTCATCAAAATCAGAAGATTGATCGTCAGTCGCACTTGGAGCGGAAGCTGGTGGGACTTGATCATTTGGAGCAACATTTTCGTCGATGGTTTCAAAACGTTGGCCATCTCCAGATTGGCCATCCTTGGTGTACAACAAGGATCCAGAAAAGGAGGCAGATCTTGGTTGGAAGTTAGATTTTTTATTGTTAAGAATCATTGATTTAAATTTGTTCAAGTTTTCGTCATTGGACAATTCAGTAATACCATCACTATTGACCTTTTGGGGTAATTTTGGCAAATCATTGTTAATATCACCTTCCAATTCGTTAAACCACATAGGAATATTGTCTAATTTTTCATCTTCCAAGAACAAAGCGGCAACACCATGAATGAATTTGGAAAAGTTTGGGATTTCCTTAACCAAGTAGCTAGAGTTGATCAATTCATTGACCCATTGCAATTTCTTGAAGTTCTTAGCAGAAGATTTTTTGATTTTTATTTCCATGTTAGCAAATGGGAACTTGACAAATTCACCTTTTCTCAAGAAGTTTTGAGGAGCTTTTGAGTTATCCAAATCTAAACGATGCCATTGCTTAGGATCTCTAATTGGTAATTGAGAATCAAAAGCATCTTCTCTAATGAAAGTCAAGTTAGAATCAATAGTAATTCTAATTCTGTCATCACCAGGAATTTGGAAAGCAGTACGGTTGTAAGTGGTTCTCAAAACTGGTTGTAAATGATTCTCCTTAATGAATTCGGATAACTTTTCAACACTCTTTTCATCATTCAACTTGATCAACTTCTTTGGAATTTCATGTTGGATGACAAATTGGTTAATGTATTTCTTTCTCAATTCAATTTTTTCGTCAACAAAAAAGTTGGAATTGGTATCAAACAGCTTTCTTTCCATGGTGATTTTTGGTTTGTCATCTAATTTACCGACCCAACGGATTCTCAAGGTGGAACTGTTATTTAACTTGGTGAGCTTGTTGTTATAAAGATCAAGATGATCATTATCAAAGTAAATAGCATTAATAGTTTGGTCACCAGTAATGTGCTTGTGGCCACTATTCTCTTCGTCATCATCGTCATCATCATCGTCGTCATCATCGTTGTTTCTGGCATTGTAAATCAACACAGGAAGATGACGTAAGATGTTAGCCTTGACTTCGACTAAGTTATCTGGGTGAATCCAAAATTTAAATGATTGGTATTCATTGTTGGTTTCTTGTAAAGATGACATCTTTGAAAGAGAGTTGAGGGAAGCATCAACTTGATAATTGTCTCTGAAGAATTGGTATAAAGCACCAACCTTGTACAACAATGGAGAAAAGTCTTCTGAGTGGAAAGGAAGTGACTTCAATCTAACATTCAAAAGTGGTTTAACTGAATATTCTGGGTGTATTCTATCGTGTTTCTTGGTGATTTTCAAGAACCCGGTGAAATTGAGACGTTGGAATTTTTCCAATTCTTCGGCTTCAGATAACAATTGGTCCAATTTCTTAGCAAACTCTTCTGAGTTGAAAGATGAGTCTGGCTTGATGGTCTGGTTTTGCAAAGTATCAAGTTGTTCGTTGATTTCCTGGAACTTTTGTTCGACAAAATTGAAGACCTTTTCAAGGTTCTCATCCAACGCAGATACAAAAGCTTGCTCATCTTTTGAAGTCCAAGAATTGTGAATAACTCCTTCCTTCAACAATTTCTTGAGGTGAGAGTAGTCCAAGAAGCTCTTATTCCATTCAGGGTTGTAATCCATTTTGAGGATATCCATTTTCTGTTGGAAAAACATTGGATTCTTAGGTTCTTCCTTTGGGTTAGTTTTTTTTGATTGATCGGACTGTTCAGACATGTGGACACAAGGGGGGAAGGAGAAGGAGAATAAAGATGAATTATATGGCCAGAAAATAAACTTCGTTCAAATGGGTGATGGCTGTATTAATTTTTCCTCATTGTTGCATCTAATTAATTTTTGTTGTTACATATTTCCCACGTGCACTCTAATGTCGCGTGAGAACGGCCCAATCAATACAGAAAAAAATAATAATTACCCTCGAAACTGGTAAAGTTGGCAAGTAATCTCACGTGTTTTGTATTCGGAAATTCAATTTTCAGAAATTTCATCCTGCACAGTATCACTCTCGTAAAATTGAATGACCACAAAAGTATAATTAATTTACATTTTTGGTAACCAAAAAAGAAACGCAATTTACACCAATAGTCTTTTCGCTAACTTCGTATGTACAAAAAGAGGGTGCTTCATATATGAAGTAGTTCCCAGCTTTATTTTCTTGGATATCAGATCCAGGCTGGTTTGAAGAAGGAAGAACAGGAGATCGTGCATATTATTCGAAATTGCATAAGCTTGGAAAGAAAGATAAGAGATTGTAATAAAAAAAAAAAAAAGATGGTCTTAGATGGTTGTGCAAATTTTCAAAATAGAAAAAAATTAGTACCACAAACCAGGAAACAATGGACACGGGCCACGGCATAATGTTTTCCTAATTTATTGCCAAAGTAATACAAATTTAGTACAAAATTATTAACAAAGTATTATTTCAATACCCAAGGCTATTTCTGTAGCTATAAATAGTTAATATTTTTGTGGTTCAAGTTGAAGTTGTAGTTGCATTATCCCCGTATATTCGATTGACATGATAGTTTTTTCTTGTCGTTTCTTACGTCTATTATAATTGACGATATGCCAACTCATCTTGTTTGATGTGTTACACCGATTGTGTAAAACCTTTATCATCCTGGTTCCTATATCTCAGATCTCGAATCTTTAATAGATATAAAATTTGTTTGATTTATTTTTCTAACCTTATTTTTCACTAAGTACACCATTACCAGCATCATTTGGAACAAAGGGAAAAAAATAAACTAATCCAGAAAAGATCTAATCATGATAGTATCCAACCAGCAATGAACAATCCATTACTTTCACACGAGCGTATAACGTTTGATGATAAAGAGGATGTTGTTAGGCTACCGCGAGAGTCAATACCTTCAATATTGCACCATGTATTA
>JANIWD010000175.1:0-18490 GCA_030557875.1 Candida neerlandica
TAAAAAACAACTGGATTTAGAACATTCAGTGAATATATTTTTGGGATTTTATGGACGGAAGAAATCTCGATTTGTTGAAGTTCCAGAATTAAAAGTTCGTGATTACTTTATATATACAGAATTAAAGGATAAAAAATTTGGATCTGAATTGGAAAAATTAAAATATCTTGATCAATTATATGGGAATTGGAAAATTCTTGAATTGAAAGATAAAGAAAATTGGAAAAATAGATATACTGATTTAGAATTGAAAGGATATATGATGGATGATTATGAGCTTATTAGAATTGATGAACAATTTCCAATTGGATTAAGAAGAATACCCAGTGGACTTAAAAAACCAATATTAAAAACAAAACAAATACTAAATATCAAACACAATATCACTACTGGAGTTGTACAGGTTCAAGGGTTGACAGCATATGATGCATGTAATTATTTCATTTGGGAAAATATGCAACCATCGAATAAACATGTAAATGATAATGATGATGGTGATGATAATGGAGAATTATATCTACATCAAGAATATCGAAGATTGATTGAAAAATGGAACCTGATGAATGAAAATGAACAAGGAGAATATATCACGAAATTTGAAAATTGTTTAAAAAATAGAAAGATTTTATATTATGGAGAAATGAAAGAACTAACTCCGAAATTATTTAAAGATATTGAATTACCGAGAATTGAATACACGCCAATATGGGGAGATAGTCCTACAACTATAGGTAAACTGATTGAATTAGAAATTGTGAGTCTTGTCCGTAATCAAACCGTGGGGAATTATATTTTATTAGATGATATTGATTTTGGCCATACAAGTAATTATTATGTGGGTAAAAGAATACAAGAAACCAAAGGTCAGTATTCAGAAGAGAAATTTTATGAAGAATGGAGAGCAATGGATCATGACCAACAGTCCGGCATACTTTCAGAATATCATAAATTATTAAGTCAAGGAAAGGATATGTTAAATGGAAAGATTGTTACATTTCAAGAAAAGGCGAAATATATGAATGCAAATTATACCATGCCGGAAATTTTGGGACAAAGTTTGGCAAATATAAAAAAACGTGTTGGTGAATTCGAACGAAGCACTTCCATACCTGTCATGTTAGATCGTAAAACTGGTAAAGGCGTGATTGTATCAGAATTGAATTCCAATTTGGTGTTGAATTATTATATTACCCGGAGATTACAAGAAAATGAGGCATCAAATTCCATGGCTGAATGTATTAATGATCTAGTTAAAGAATGGATTATGAAAAGAGATTCAGAAAAGATGATCGTCGTTCAAGAATATCGTGAATTGTTAGAAAGTGGGAAGGATTATTTGTATGGTGAGATAGTTCCATTAGAAGAGAAACTCGAAGCGGCAAAGAAGTTGGTTAAGATCTATGGTAGGAGAGTACGATTAGAATTCTTCCTGAAAGATACTACAGAAGCTGGAAAGGAGTATACCAATGAAGATGTATTTGAATATTTCAAATATTTCCGAATGCTGGAAAATACAGGTATAGAAGATAAGATGAATGTTGAAACTGTTACCAATGAATGGAAACAAATGACTGCCGGTGACAAGGAGGAAGTTAAGGAAGCATATGAGTTGTTATTGTTAAGTGGTAAGGATGTTAAGAATGGTGAGTTAATTGATAGATAGAGATCAAAGGATTAATTAAAAAAAAATGCTTGTAAATAGAGTGCATTTATATTTATATCTGTATATATATGTGTGAATCATTTTTGGTCCGTGTAAATTGGTAGCGTCAGGGTGTTCACCTCGGTAATAAGAAATATATATTTTTTTTATTGTGGGGTTTTGTTGAGCGCTTCGTTCCTTTCACCCATAATATCACAAGCAAACAAAATCACCAATAAGAACTTTCATTCTTTCATTTCATTCTTTCTTTCATTCCAAACCACAAGAAAGAAAATTATAACAACCAGAAAAATTTTCAATTATAACTACTTTTCTTTCATTATATTTTTAAGTACTATTAGCTTTTAACTATCTATATCAATATCCATATTCATCAGTAATTCCATTTGTTTAGCCATGGTTGTCGATTCATTAGTTTATCACCCAACTGTCTCCAAATTAGTTAAATTCTTAGACAGTACTCCTAAGAGAGAGAAACTGTTCAGATTATTGACCTATTTATCCAGATTCCTTGGTTACTATGCTTACAGAAAAGGATACTCCAAAGAAACCATTGACTTGTTTGCCAACTTGAAAGGTAATTTCACTTTTATTAGAAAAGCATTGAGATTTTTAAAACCTATAAGTCATTTACAAGCCGCTTCCAAAGCATTTGATAATAAATTATTAGATCCAATCTTACAAATCACCACTGTTATTAGAAACTTGGCCTATGCTGGATATTTATCCATTGATGGAGTTATATTTTTGAAATTGTTGGGAATTATTGATTCTAAGAAATATCCAAACTTGCCAAAATACGCTTCAAGATTCTGGTTAACTGGATTAATTGCTGGATTGATAAATTCTTTGAGAATTATTTATTCTTTGAAAGATTATGAAGTTCAAGAAGGTGATCAAGAAAAAGAATCAGATGCAGCTGCTATTCATGTTAAATTATACCAAGCAAAGAGAAAATTGGTTTGGGATTTGTTGGATACTTTTATTGCTTTGAACTCTTTGGATATCTTACATTTCACTGAAGGTGATATTGGTGCTGCTGGTACAATCACTTCTATTATGGGATTGGTGGACCTTTGGAGAGCTACTTAGTTGTACACGTGCCAATTGGCTTTGACTTGATTTTGACTCTAGATGAATCACGTATATATATATATATAGATATGTTATATGTCATATGTATGAGTTCTTACATATTAGTTACGCTTGATATAGATTATTTTCGTTTCGTTATTAATATTAGTATTGATATTATTCTGATGACGAAGATGAAGATGAAAATTTGCCAGATTCATAACCAAGATTAAACCCAGACCAATAATATTTTAGTAGTACTTGTTTAAGTTCTTCAGTTAGTTCTTGCGAATTTGACAGTTGTTGAATAAGCTGCAGTAGAAGAGGTACATCTGAATCCACATTAATCTCGGATACTTGTTCACTTGATTGGGGTGGTTTTATGTTTTCATCAACAGGTATGTCGTTCTCTTTGGTATACGATTGATATAATTCAAACCATTTGTTATTTATCATTTGATCTATACGTGTAGTCATGGTGTATCTTTGTAATGGTTTGGGTTTCTATAGATAGTTGATAGTTGATATTTGATTTTGTTTCTTCTTGTAATTTTCTTAGTGCGATTGAGACAGCCCCATTATCATCAAAATCTCACTCATCGCTTCTGTTGCGTAAAGTATCAAAATTTTTTTCTTTTTATTCAACCTACCCAAAAAGGTGATTCATCAACCACAAGAAAAACAAACGAACCGGTCACTGAGGTTTATTAAATAGCATTAACAATGTCAGAATCCAAAGAATTTAGGATCCATATCGGTAATATCTCCGATAAACTTCATCAAAACCCTAATTTATTAAATACCAGAATTGAAAAATTTGGTAAAATTATTCAACCATTAGAATTTCATACAAAACCAGTTCAATTACATTATTTTGCTTATATAACCATTTCAACAACCCAAGAAGAATTTGAAAAATTAAAGAAATCATTAAATGGGATAACATTTATGGGAATGAAATTATCAATAAATTTAGCCAAACCTTCATATTTACAGAAATTGGAAAAACAAAATCAACGTCATAGTAAAAAGAAAGAAGAAGAACAATTACGTCGTGATAAGATTGTTAGATCAAGATTAGAAAAAATACAAGAATATAAAACCACATATCCTATGAACAATATAACTTCCACAATTGTTACTTCAATTAATCCTCCATCATCATCATATTCTATTTCTGAACATACATATAATAATATTTCAGGTAATACCAAATTTTCAATTCCAAAAACAAGATTAATCGGTAATGAATCATATGGGAATTTTACTAATCCTAAGAAATTACAGAGATGTAAATTCACTTTGCGATCAGGTAAAGGGATGATTATTAAAGGTACACATAGAAAATCACCAAGACTGAAATTAGGTATAAGGCAACAAACATTAAGAATATTGATTAATGGAGAATTGAAAACTTTTAAAGGTTACAAGACGAAATTATGGGGGATTGAAAAGAATAAAACCGTGAGGGAATTAACTTGGAATTATGTTGATGGAGAATGGAGATCAGGAGATGATCATGTGATTGAAAGGTATAGCACTGGATGTGGAATATCTGGTGCTCAAGCCAGGAATTATGGAAAGGATATTGCCCCAGTGGATGATAATCATTATGGTGATGAAGATGGTGAAACCGAACAAAAGGGAGTTAAAATCAGTGAAGGTTCTGGAGAATCGGAAAAGAATAAATCTATTTTAGCATCGATGTTTAGTACTTTTGATTTCGATAAACCAATTGGAGTCGATGATGATGATGATGATGAAGATGATGATGAAATTGAAGTTGATTCTAAAGGTAGAAAGAAACTGAAACATTATGATTATGAAATTGAAGGTAAAGTGGGTGATAGTGATGATGATGATGATGATGAAGATATGAGTAATAATAAAATTGATATTGATTCTGCAAATAAAATTATTCATGATTATACTCAACTTCAAACCAAGGAACAAAAACCAACCAAAGAACAATATTATGATGAAGATGATGAAGGTAATGATATTGAAATGGATGAATTTACTCAACAATTCACAACTGAAGCTATCAAAGATAAATATGATGAAGAACATGAACAAGAAGAAGATCATGAAGGAGATCATAAAGATGAAGATGAAGATGAAGAAGATGAAGAAGATGAAGAAGAAGAATTCATACCTACTTTTGGTTCAGCAAAACCAATAACTAATGATACAGAAACATTACGTTCTTTATTCAATCCAACTTCTGAAACCACCACCACAACTACCACCACCGCCACTAATACTACTACCGCTACAACTGTTACTGAAGCAGCATCAACATTCAAGCTTGGATTAAGTGATGATGATGAAGATTTGGATGAAAGTAAACAAATTGATACTACCAAACAAGAAGAATTATTCAAACAACTACAAACCCAAAAACAAGATGAAATAATATTACAAAATTCCAAGAAATTTGGATTATTTTGGTGTCATTTCGAATCTCCTTTCTTATCAACTCAATCTCAATTAAGTAAATTAGGCAATGATAAGATTCAATTACCAGGTGAAAACCCAACTGAAGGTAATGGTGATAATCATGGTGGTAATGATAATGAAAATGATAGTGATAATGCTGATGAATCATTGTATGAGAAATGGTTCTGGAATATGAGAGGTGAAATTTCTAGAGAATGTAAACGTCGTAAACGTGATGTATTAAGATCATTAAGAAAGAAAAAGAAGGGTCAATACTAGTATACCACATATTATCATTAGTACTGCTTATCGTTATAGAAGTCAAAATAAAAATAAAAAAAAACAATTCCGTCGGAACAATTAGTTAGCATAAACAAAAGGAGAAAAAAAAAAATTTTTTTCACCAAAATATATAGAGAAACCCTTAATAGATTTTTGTTTATCTATCTATCTATCTATCCAAATTATACAACACCAAATGTCACCGACACCACCTTCTCCATCAGAAGGATCACAATTGGTAAAAGAAGGAGAAGGAGAAGAACGTCCCCAATTCACCCTTTCTAATGTTTTAAAAGATATCTATGAAGGATCAATTGCTCTTATTATTAATCCAGAATGTACCATCGTCACCTACCCTATTATCATTTGTCTTGCATCCATCATTACCAAATTTGTAATTTCTAAAATCCCATATACCGAGATTGATTTCCATACTTATATGCAACAAATTGATATGATAAATCAAGGTGAAATTTTATATGATGAAATTGGTGGAGATAGTGGACCAATTGTTTATCCTGGAGGATTTGTTCAAATTTATCAAATGATAAAATCCATAACTCAAGATGGGAATATTGAAGAAGCACAATATATTTTTTCATATTTATTTACCGGTACAATTGCTTTAACATGTGTTGTGTATGCAAATATTGTTAATTTACAACCATGGGTGATTTATTTATTTATGATGAGTAAACGATTAATTTCAATCTATGTTCTTCGATTATTTAATGATTGTTGGACAACGGGGGCAATTTTAGGTATGATGATATTATTACAACAAGCAAGTATTTTAAATCGATCAAATAAATTACTTTCTTTCTTGTTGTGTATTTTGGCAAGTGATGTTTATAGTATTGCTATTTCAATCAAGATGAATGCTTTGTTATATTTACCTGGCTTTATCATTGTGGTTTATTTCTTGGTGGATGAAAATTTAATTAAATTTATCATAACTTTATTGGTCATCCCTGTGATTCAAATCGTTATGGGGTGGCAATTTTTATTACCTTTGTATAATGATGAAATGGCAAATGTTATTCGTTGGAGTTATATTAATCAAGCATTTAATTTCAAAAGAAAATTCTTATATAAATGGACTGTGAATTGGAAATTTATCCCTGAATCAATATTCTTATCCGATGAATTTTCCCAATTGTTGTTAATTTTACATGTGTTGGTGTTGTTGATATTTATCTTTACGAGATTTTTAAATACTAGAATTATTGGAAAATCAATTTGGAAAGTAATTAAAGATGGGTTTAAATTTAATTCCACCGGTAATAATAATACAACTAACAAATTAACTGATCCTATAATTGGTCCACAATTGATATTTGTCATATTAGCAATTACCAATCTTATTGGAGTATTATTTTCAAGATCTTTACATTATCAATTCTTAAGTTGGTATGCTTGGTCATTACCAGGATTGTTATTTATCAATTTCCCAGTATTTATTAGTGTTCCAATTTGGTTTGCTCATGAATGGTGTTGGAACGTTTATCCATCTACTCCTTTAAGTTCATCTGTATTGGTAACTATATTATCATTAGTTGTTGTATCAACCTGGTATAATTTTAATAATTGGTTCCCTTCATCATCACCATCAATACAAGAACAAGAAGAAGCTCAAGCTATAAAGAAAGATGAATAAGTGTAATACAAACTGTTAGTGAAATAGATAAATATATATATATATTATATAATACACAAATAATGGTTTAGATTCAATATAAAGATAAATAAAAAAAAAGAAGAACACAACAATAAGGAAAAGAAATATTAACATACAAATATGATGTATATATATATAACTCAGAACTTTAATATAACGATTAGTACAAGATGAAACTCAAAATAATAAGAATAATAATAATAATAATAAAAACAGATCAAATAAAAAAACAAGTAATATAAAAAAAAAGAACACAGTTAAATGTACAGTTTATTAATAAACAATAATAGTAATAGTGGTTGTAATTGTAGTAGTTGTTGTTGTAGTTGTAGTTGTAGTTGTTGTAGCAATTGTAGTTGTATTATTCTCCTCCTTCAATTGCATCCACATTCCAATTAATAGCATTAAAACTATCATTCAAAGATCCATCAACATCTCCAGTTCCTGTACCATTCCAAATATCATCAATATTAAAATTAATATCATCAAATCCTTGATTAGAATCTCCGAAAACTCCACCTCCCGTACTTCCACTTCCACTAGCACCACCAGAACCACCATGATGACTATTATTTGAACTATGATTACCATTATGACTATGTCCACTATCCAATAAATTAACATCAAATATTTGATCAGTTGCATCATTGAATGATCCAGAAATTGTAGGTTGTGTAGGGGCAGGTGGAGGATTCAAATCTAAATCTGATGATTCATCCTTCTTCAAATTAAGTTCAGTTTCTTCTTTAATCACGGAATCCAATTTACTATTATTATTATTGTTGTTGTTGTTGTTGCTGTTAGTATTACCATTACTGGTATTTGCATTTGGTGCAACTTTACTTTGTTTCTTAGGTGAAGTATCATTATTAATTTTACTACCTTTACGTTTCTTTTTAGTAGTCTCAGTAATTGGTTCTGATCTTGGAGTTAAAGGTTGGAATTCTTTTTTACCTAGACTTGGAGTGTTTGAACCTGGACGTTGTGATTGTTGAAGATCTTGTGAAGGATGAGATTGTTCTCGAGATTCTTGGATATTTTGTTGTTGTTGAGATTGTGTTTGCTCAGTGCCGGCACTTGTTGGTTGTGATGTAGTTGGTGTAGCATGACCAGTTGTACTTGCCTTTCTACCCTTCTTGGTGGATTCTTTCTTTGGTTTCTTATTACCCAAAGCAGGAGACGGTTTATTAGTTAAAGATGGAGAATTGGTAGATGGAGCAGGAGAAGGCTTCTGATTGAATTGGGCTGGTGCAGGAGGGTGGAAAGTAGCAGGAGTTGGTTGTTGTTGTTGATTTGGAGTATGCGATTGGGAATGAGATTGGGGTTGAGACTGACCTTGGGATTGTTGTTGTGATGGACCTTGATTTGGTTGTTGTTGTTGTTGTTGTTGTTGGTTTTGACCTGGGAGTAGCATTCCAGAGGCATTCATCAAATTAGGGTCGGAGTTTCCAGTACTTCTAGCAATCTCTAATCTCTTTTTATTTTGCTTTTCCAACAACATCAATTGATTTTGATAATCTTGTAAATCATTGTTACTTCTTCCACTAGTAATACCACTGTTGTTTGGACCAGGAGTGTTCTTCTTTTGAGGTCCATTCATTTGTTTCATTGGAGGTGTCATACCTTGATTAGGCATTCCAGATAGGGATTGTTGGAAGTTTTGTGGATGTTGTTGAAGGGAACCTGGAGCAGGAGTTGAGTTGAGTTGTGGTGTTGGTTGATGATTAGATCTTGTACCAGTAAGAGGAGAATTGTTCTTCAGAGAGTCACCACCACCAGCAACATTTGCCAAATTTGTTTGCAAATGGGCTTGTTGTTGTGCCTGAGCTTGAGCTTGAGCCTGAGCCTGTTGTTGAGCCTGTTGTTGAGCGGCCATTGCTGCTTGTTGACGTAAATTGTTCATTTGGTTTTGGGCTTGTTGCTGGAAATTTTTTGGTTGTCCCCCTTGTTGCTGTTGTTGTTGTTGTTGTTGTTGAGCTTGTTGTTGTAAAAACAATTGTTGTTGCAAGTTTAAATTCGCAGGTGCACCCCCTCCAGCAGCTGCTGCAGCAGCAGCCATCATTTGTTGTTGATGAGCGGCCTGTTGCTGATCCATACCATTCATTGGCATTTGGTGTTGTCTCTGTGCTGCCAACGCTTGTTGTTTCATCATCATTGCCATTCTTTGTTGTTGTTCCATGGTTGGTTGGTGTTGAGCACCCGCACCACCTGCACCACCACCATTTGGCATTTGTTGAAATTGCTGTTGGGTTAATGGAAACATTTGTTGTTGTTGTTGTTGTTGTGGATGGTTTTGTTGCATATTGATTGGGAAATTAGAACTTGTTGCTGAACCTGGTGGTTGTGGTGTATTCTGTTGAGGAATATGTTGTTGTTGCGGTCCTTGCTGTTGCTGTTGTGGTGGTATTTGCTGTTGCGGTGGGATCTGTTGTTGTGGCGGAACAAGTTGTGGTTGTCCGACCTGTTGTTGTTGTTGATGTTGAGGAGGGATTTGTTGTTGGTGTTGTTGTGGTCCTTGCTGAGGTCCCTGTTGGGATTGTTGTTGCTGTTGTTGTTGTTGAGGTGGCTGAGGTTGCTGTTGTGGTTGTGGTTGTGGTTGCGGCTGGTTCAGATGTTGTTGTTGTTGCACCTGTTGCTGTTGCTGTTGTTGTTGTTGAAGATGAAGTGGAAGTGGTTGTGGATGTAACTGAAGCTGTTGTTGTTTTTGCATTTGTTGTAACTTATAATATTCATAATAGGGAAGATTTGATTTATTAATGTTTGAAGAATCACCATATTTGACCTTGAATAAATCAAAGAAAACCAGCTACCATTCTAATAAAAACCCTTGGGGACAGTCCATGGAAGGAGGTATATTGGATAGATTTGGTATTTCTCTAGTGAAAACTTTTGCTGTTTCAAGCAAATGTTGTTTCTGTAAGAAATCTAATATCAAAGAATTCAATACTTGCTTTGTAGTGGTGGTGGTTGTTGTGGCATTTGATGATGTTGTTGTTGTTGTTGTTGTTCCTGGGTGATTGTTTGAATTTGTTGTTGGAGTCGAAGTAGATGCTTCATTTTCTGATATTAATGGTTTATGATTCATGATATATGGATTAAATGCATCAATATATATGTAATGGATTAACCTAAGCAAGTAAGTAATGTGAAAAAAAAAAAAATATATAAACCCCTTTTTGATGGAATAGGTTTGGGGATGAGTAGAGTTGATTAGAGTTGATTAGAGAGAAGAAGATATAAGTGTGTGGTTGTTGATGTTGATGTTGTTGTTGTTGTTGGTGATAATGATAGAATTGTTTAAGTTGGAATTGAGTTGGGATTTATTTTTTCTGTCTTTCCTTTCTTGTCTTTTCTTTTCTTTTCTTTTTGTTTGAGGTCAGTAAGAGAGATAGATAGAGAAAGAGAGAGAGAGAGTGTGTGTGTGTCTTAACTATGGCAGTTACCTCTTAACTATGTGTAACCAAACAAAAAAGTAAAAAAAAAAAAAAACGCAGTGCGTGCCACTTCACTTCCCTTCCCTTCACTCCAGTAAGAGAAGAAAAAAAAAAAACGTTTCTTTTTTTTTTTACTTTTTTTTTTCATTTGGTTGTACGTCGTGTGTTGCTCAACAAAAGTCGTGGGATTATCTTATATGCAGTAATTACTCGATATTCAACAACAACAGACAGTATCATCATCATCAACAATAAACACCACACTTCTCGAAGTTTGTTTTCTTCCTATATCTGTTAGTTAGTAGTTATATTTTTTCTAAAAAAAATACTTTTCTACATACCAATCATTCATTGGTTGAAGGGGTTTTTGTTCAGCTTGTATCAATAGGGGGGTAGTTATTCTGTGTTGTGTTGTGTCGTGTTGTATCCCAGGGTAGGTCGTGTATTTAGTCCATGGTTATATGCAGTATCAGACATTTTCTTGCTTTTTCTTTCTTTCATTTCTGGTGGTATGAAAAATCAAAACCTCCGTGTCCTCCCCCCCCCTCCTCCTCCGCCCTCTGCCCTCTGCCCTCTGCCCTCTGCCCTCTTCTCCCCCTCCCTGTAACCATCCCTTTTTACAAAATTGAATGTTTTTATTATCATTCTCTCTCCTTCTCTCTAATAGAGTTAGTTATTTAGTATTATTATAATATTAATAACATCGTATATAAGTATATCTTGTTCTGTTTAAAAGAATAACACGTATATATATACATATAATTATGGGTGTGAAAAATATCCAGTCCATCAGAACATATAACTCTCTCTCTCTCCCCCCCCCCTTTTTTTTTGATGTCTTTTCTATTACCCCAAAGAGGTAAAGAATGAATAAAAAGATTGAATTAATGAAATGAAATGAATGAAAGGAAGGAGGGGATGTTCTTTTTATTATGTATCGATCAAGATATCAAATTTAACTTTACCTCTTCCAAAAAAAATAGTATCACACTACTATCAACAGAGCGAAATATATGATTAATAAGAGGGTCCTACTTTTTTTTTGTTAGATACTTGTTCGTATAAACCCACTCTGGGAATGTACAAGATGGTGACATATCATAAATCGTATAAGATTGCCTCAGTGTATAAAACAATAGTAGAACATATATATATGACAACTATTAGCGATTCATTCCTAGAGTACAAGATGCAAAAAAAAAAAAAAAATCAAACGAGTGAGTGGTAATTGTCATCAATTGACAAATGATTTTGTAACTATCATCATAAATGGCTGGTTGGTTGGTTGAAGAATGTTGTGTATATATGAATGTTTGTGTGCGGGAGGGGGGAGTAAGGAAAGTAGGTGTAATATGTATCTTAGTGTGTGTATTTGCCTAATATGTTGTGTCTGGTATGATTGGGCATTCGTCAACATCTGTTACTGTAACACAATAATAAATATATTAGAGTACTAGTAGTAGAGGATATTTATATTGACAACTCTCTCTTCTTACCACCGAATATGTGATCAATCTAACGGATAAACATAAGGGAATAGCTTTCTTTCTCCCGCAAGTTAAATAAGACTCTGGGGAGGTGGCTTGACCTTTCTCTCTCTGTCTATCTTTCATTTTGATTGTACAAAACTAAAAACCATAAAAAAATTCTCGAGTTTTATGATGCACTCAAACCTATAAACAATCAAGTGGGGCTACTCTTGCAGTTGGACTTGCAGTTGGACTTGATCGTGATGAAAATACTCAACTATGAGATAGAGTTTCACATTTCAGGTATCACCTATCAACATATACTTAACAAATTACAACTAAATAGAAAGAAATGGTCAGATGGACGACATAAAACTTTATCGTATTGAATTGAATTTGTTATATTCACCTCCACTGGATTGTATGAGTGGTGTGTGTGTGTGTGTGTTGCGTCAAGGGTTTTTGGTATTGTGTAGTTTTCTGATTGTTTATTTTTTTTTTCCTGACATTTTTATGGTGATAGAGCTACCATATGTACAGTTAAGTTGTTGTTAATGATGATAATGATAATGATGTTAGTTAGTTGGTTACAAAGAACACCAAACTCTAATGTAGGATCGAATAAAGTAAGGAATGGTGTAAGGGTCTAATTGTTACAATGAATTTTTGTACGAATAAACACCAAAATCAGTAATACACTCGTACGATATCTATATATATCTTGGTTTGTTTGTTCACCTTCTGATGGATTGTAATTGTCGCTATGATTATTATTATTATTATGTTGATTTTTCTTGTTCATTTGTGGCGGGAATGTTAACAGGAGATAATGGTATAAATTGATCATTTCTTTTTTATTAATTGGTGTTTCCCTCTGCTTCTCTCTGTCACTTACTCGGGCCGTGTGTCTCTTGCTACCTATGTTTATGTTTTGTACTGTTTTGCAATGCATTGTTTCAAAGAGATCTCCAATCTTTAAAACCTCATCGACATCACAACTGAACAAAATAATACTAAGGGATAAATGTATTAAAAGGGGGGAGAGGAAGAAGAAAATCCTTGTCATTACTTTTCCAATTATGGACAATATATTATACCACATACAAATTTGAAATAATACACCAATAAATAATTATTTACTCTAAATAAGTCCTATATCATCTAGCCCTATTCCTAATAGTAAAAAAAAAAAAAAAAAAAATCACAAAATGAAAATTAACCAATATTCAACTCAAATAAATATCAATATACAAAAAACAGGTCTAATAACAAACAAGCAAATAAATAAATAAATAAATTAATAACAATTAAGGAATAGATTATTACACGAAAACAAAAATTCAAAAATTCAATAAATCAATAAAAGAAAACCGAAATCACCAAACCACCAAATCCAAAGACTCCACCACCACCACCAACAACAACATCATCATCATCATCATGAACACCAACCCTAAAATAAATAAATAAATAAAAATCAAGAATCCCCATTTATGTATATAAATCTCTCGAACTCTGTATCCATATATCACTCTTCTTTTTTTTTTTACTTTTTTTTTTTATTAATAAATACAATTCCCATTTGACCCATTAGTATTATTATTATTACAACCCCATATGTTATTATTCATAGATCCATAACCTAATTCAACAGGTTTAAATGGATCAAATAATGTATCCCCAAATTTACCTTGATTACTGTCATCATACATCCTGGTTTCTGGTGTCATGTAACCTGTAGATACTGGTTGTGATACCATGAGGATACTATTATCATTATTATTGTTATTGTTATTGTTATTGTTGTTGATATTAACATAGCTGTTGTTGTTGTTGTTGTTGTTGTTGTTGTTGTTGTTGTTGTTGTTGTTCTTGACATAGTTGGTCTTGGTGTAGTTCCGCTTGTTGTAGTAATGATTACGATTTGAGTTGTAGTTATGATTATGATTATGATTATGGTTTTGGTGTTGATTGTAATTGTTATTGTTATTGTTATTGTTATATCTTTGGTTATACTTTAATATTGGATTATTTGATTGGTGTTTAATTTCAATAGTTATCTTTTCGATAATATCTAATTGGTTCATAAATGGTTCACCATTAATTTCACGTTTGGGATATCTCATTTTGTCTAGATTCGTTAAGATGGTGATTTTCCTTCCTCTTAATAATACAAATATAATTACAACTAAATAAATGTAATGTAATGAAAGCAATGTGTGTATGTCAAGTTTTTACTGGTTGAAATAAAAGAATAAAATAGAATAATAATCAATGATTTGTTGTGTTGTGTTGTGTTGTGTCACATCCCTGCTTCCCCCAGCCAGCCGAAAATTTTAAGTTACAAATGAGAATCCCTTTAATTAATTAAGAAAGTAAGTGGGGGAGAGAGAGAGTCTCATATTGTCTGTCCGCACACGATCTAATACATGGAAATCTACACAATTAACATCATCATTATCAACAACAACATTCCTAGTTAGCAATATCTCATGATTAACAATTCTAATCATACAAGGTTCATAGAGAATTTTTTTTTTTTTTTTTTTTTTAACTTCGATACTACAATAAGAATACAGTTTGCATATAAATATCGCAATTGGTAGCTCTGGAGATGTAAAACTTTTTATATGGTATTGTTGCAAAAAAATTAACTAGGTTTTATATTTAATTTAAAAAAAAGTTGATAGTGATATATTGAATTGAATAAGAAAAAGAATCTTTTCCACAGTTAATGAAACTGTGGTTTTTAATGTCAATCAGATTGTACAATTTTTGAAGATTTTATTAAGTTTTGATATTTGTAACTTATTTGCAACATTTTATGCGCAATTTATTTATTTATATTTGGAATCTAACTGCGTACCAGTAAATACAATGTAAGATATTGTATTCATAAATACCACATATATGGGAATACGTTACTAGTATTATTTTATTTTGGTCACGTATTACGGAATAGTTAGTGTTTATTGGGAAGGAATGAAATTGTCCGCCTTCATGAAAACACCTCTCTACAAATAGTTTGTTTTGAATAGTTTTGTCATAACTGGTGTGAAATAAATGTAAAAAAAAAGATGGCTATGATTATTATTGTCAAACATTTAATCTGAACTCCTGTTTAGGGGGGTTACGAATGTTTCTGCTACATGCTTATCCTAGATATGTAACCACAGAAATTTAAGCTTACAAGTTTCTCGGGTTTTTCACAATTGCCAAAAAATTGTACTAACCAGAATTTTCATTGTCGACTTCATCATTGTCATTTTAACCACGATGATACAAATGAATAAGAATAATGGATGAGTTCATCATGTGTAATCATCGCTAATTCCCACATTCATTTCCTAATTTTTCCAAAAAATTACAATCAACTGGTTGGTTGTTTATTTGTTTGTTTGCTTTTTTTTCGTAATTTTAAATATTGAAATCATTATAACTGATTTCAGGTATTGTATGAAAACAATGAAATCTGTAACTACCATACATCAATAATATTATGCCTTTTTATCTATCCGTTTCAATACTAAAAAAAACACAATTCACAAGGTAAAACATTCAAGACTACATATAGAATCGTATTTCAGTCTTCATTATATAAATAAAATAGATTTCAAGTATATGTTTTCTTGGTTTTTTTTTTTTTCTTTAACTGGTTCAGTATATTTCTGACCCCAAATATTGTGGCTCAATAATGATTAATTTCAATCAAGAATCAGCAATACTCTAAAACGGTAAATATCTCCGTTATTCTATTGTAGATCCTTAATATTAAGATTGATCTAATCGGTGGTTATGAACACACAATTTGTTGTTTAATCAACCAACTTATACCTTGTATGATAAAGAAAAAAAAAATAAGCCGTAGGAATTTATATGCCACCACAATTGAAATTACGTTTCCCAAAAGTACCCTTATCATTAGTAAAGTTAGGTTAGAATTTTGAACCACCACCCCCTTTTTTTTATTAAAAAAAAAAGAATTATCTGAATATTAAAAAGGGAAATAATCACCTTTTTCATCTTTCTTTTTGATCTAATCTCTGGTTTCCAATTTAAGAATCAACATTGTGTATAACCATATATCCAATTACGAATGTCCTTTCTTAAATTCTTCCGCCGCGCTACCAAGTCAGATGCGCCAGAAATTTCATTACTGGCAACGCCAACGAATTTTGCAACTTCTGATTCTAAAATCAAAAAGGAAGATGGAATTATAACTGTAGTTGATAATGATAATGATGATGATGATTATAATTTTGAAGAACAAGAAGAAGAAAAAAATCAATTAGTCAAGAACCCTTTTTTGGATCCTGTTGTTGAGAAATATTATCGTGATTTGTATGAATCAACGAAATATGAAAGTTATAAAGCATTTGACCCTCAATTCACCTGGACCAAAGAAGAAGAAGAAAAAGTTGTTCGAAAAGTTAATATTCGAGTTGCATTAGTTGCTTGTTTTTTATTTGTTTCACTTCAAGTTGATCGGGGGAATTTAGCCCAAGGGGTAGCAGATAATTTATTAGAAGATCTAGGAATGACAACTAATGATTATAATCGAGGAAATACAATATTCTTAGTCTGTTTTTTAATTGCTGAAATTCCATCTCAAATGATTTCAAAAGCATTAGGTCCCGATATTTTTATTCCAATTCAAATTTGTGCTTGGAGTATTGTTGCAACTTCACAAGCAGCATTAAGTGGTAAAGGATCATTTTATGCAACCAGAGCATTGATTGGATTATTAGAAGGAGGATTCATTGCTGATTTGGTATTATGGTTAAGTTATTTCTTTACCAGTAAAGAATTACCAATTAGATTATCTTGGTTTTGGACTTCATTATCCTTGGTTCAGATTGGTACATCGTTATTAGCTTTTGGAATATTGCGTATGAGAGGTATTGCAGGTATGGCGGGTTGGAGATGGTTGTTTTTAATTGAAGGTATTTTCACATTGTTGATTGGAATTTCCGGGTTTTATCTCATGGTACCATCTGCTGTACAAACCAAGAATTGGATGCATCCTAAAGGATGGTTTACCGAAAGAGAGGAGAAAATTGTTGTTAACAGAATTCTCCGTGATGACCCAACAAAGGGATCCATGCATAATAGACAAGCCATATCATTGAAAGCCCTTTGGGATAGTTTGATGGATTTCAATCTTTGGCCCATCTATTGTATTGGATTAACTGCTTTTATTGGTTTAAATACTTTTACCCCTTATTTTACCCTCATCAATCGTCAGTTAGGATTTTCGGTATTTGATACTAACTTATTAACCATTCCACAAAATGTTATCCATATAATCTTCATGCTTATCCTCACTTGGTATTCGGAAAAAATCAATGAAAGAGGGTTTCTTTGTTTGATTGCTCCATTATATCTGTTACCCCTTATTGGTCTAATCCGGTGGTGGCCCGGTTCTGGTGTTCAAGTATGGCCAACTTGGGTATTGAATACGTTGTATTTAGGACAACCATATATTCATGCCCTTGCTGTTGGTTGGGTTTCAAGAAATTCCAATCATGTAAGAACACGTTCGATATCATCTGCGGTTTATAACATGTTTGGTCAAATTGATGGTATTATTGGGGCTAATATATATCGATCGGATGATTTGCCATTATATCATAGGGGTAATATGCAATTATTTGTGTTGACATTGGTTTCCATTCCGGTGATTTTATTCGCCAAAGGTTACTATGTCTGGCAGAACAAGAGAAGAGATGTCATTTGGAATGCCATGACTGAAGAAGAAAAAGAGAACTATAGAAGAAATACCACTGATGAAGGATCAAGGAGATTAGATTTCAGATTTGCTCATTGATGCTTAAAAACTGCTGTGTCTTTGAATATGATAATGTGGTTTATTCACATGATTCTAGACAGGTTGTTTTTACATTGGCACAGACGAAATTAAGATCGTGTAACCTCTATATTGTTTCTAATTTTACCCTATTATATAGACAGATTATTTGTTGGTGTATATAGTGTGCTAAAAAAAATACCATATGTGACATATTTCCATGCGACTTTGTCCTCTTTCTTCCTCCTCCCACGCCCCTAAACGTTCCGCACTTAACTGTAAACTATGTAAGATGGTTCTATATCAGATAGTTCCGTTTGTTCCAATTTCAATTAAGAAATTCTAATTCCAGTTCGACAATCCTTTTCTTTTCCTCTTAATTCCTCTTCTTTCCATCATTCTATACTTGTTACCAATGACAATTAAAGCGAATCCATCCTACATTAAAACCAAAGAGGACGCCGAACTCTTTATCTCCACATTCGATAATTTCCTATTGGATTGTGACGGAGTGATTTGGTTATCAGAAACATTAATTCCAGGAGTGGGTGATTTCCTCAACTACCTTGACGAAAATAAGAAATACTATGCTTTTGTCACCAATAATTCTTCCAAATCCAGAGAATCTTACTTGAAAAAATTCCA
>JANIWD010000176.1:0-17786 GCA_030557875.1 Candida neerlandica
GTACATTGTAAATATGGTGATGCTGCGTTTCCCGACACAAGAAAAATTTTAAATAAAAAGGAAAAAGAAAAAAGCCTATAAACATATGGAACAATTCTCTCCACAAGTTTCACGATAAAACTTTGAATATTTTTTTGTTTTTTTTTTTTCCCCCATTCAACTTTTGCTAAGTGGAAATATCATCCACACCTAACTGCCACAGTTATATATATCTGACTCATTCCATTCAAGGAATTCAAATTAGATTTAGCATTTTTTAATTTTCGTTATCTTGCATTGTTTAGGGCGTAAGAATTTTTCAGTCATTTTTTTTTTTTTGCTTGTTTCAGGCCATTCCTTATCTTTTTGCATACAAGATGATACCACCAACCAGTAATATTCATGAAAGTGAATATGCATCACATGATAGAAAGCCATTGCCGATAAATAGCATACCGTCCACTGAAAATCTTATATCAACTCCAAGAGGTCATACTCCAATTCGTCTAAATTCTCCACATCTTAGTATGGCGGAGTTATCTTTACATAATCAAAGACTTCATTCTTCTATTTCTGCTGGACCCCAAGCACAACAACAACAACAAGTCACACCATCGCCACACTTTCCAAATTTTTCAAGTGAAATTGCCGACCCTGAAATTACCCGTTCTTCCACCCCGTGTTCTTTAGATATGTTATCAAGTGATGGAAATATAGTAAATGGGCATTGCAATGGTTGTGGTGGTGACACTGGTGGCACCCAATCACCAAGTGTTGCCGAATCTAGCATCCCTCAATTGATCCATAAATGGACTCACACTCATTCAATTTTATGTTGTCATGCATCGCCAAAGAATAAGTTGTTATTCTGTGGTACCCAAGATGGGAAAGTCTTAATTTATAACATGAATACTTATAGTCTAACTAAAATCATTCAATGTGGCAGCACTGAACAACCAATCTCCATTTTGGCAATTGCATTGAATGAGAATAACGATTTCTTATTTGTTGCTGGTTCCGATTCATTAATCAAGATTTATGATTTAAAAACGGAAGATTGTCAATGTACACATGTTATTTATTCATTAGTTGATATTGGTGATATCTTTTCAATTCATTGGTGTGAACATACATCAACCATTTATATTGGAGCCCAAAATGCTTCTATTTTATGGTGTCATATTTCCTTGGATAAAGAATTGGATGAGAAACACCATCATGATCTTCAGAAATTGCCTCATTTTAGATATGACAAGTTTTTCGATTCTAAAGGACCAGGTGGGTCTAAGAACACTTTACAAACTCAACATGAATTATTGAGAAGAACTTCAACAACAAGAACAAAAGCTAAGTTGTTTGAATGTAAAAGTGAAGATATTGTGAGATTTGCCCATAATGGGTATGTCTATTGTTTGGAAGTTGTTCATAATATAATCATTAACAATTCAAGCGCTAAGAATTTCTTGTTGTCAGGAGGTGGAGATGGATTGGTTAATATTTGGACATTTGGTAATAACACTTTGACTAAAGCAGCTAGCTTGGAAAATGATGAATCGGTTTTATCAATGAAAATACAAGGTTCATTGCTTTATGTTGGGTTAGGTGATTGTTCAATTAACGTATGGGATTTGATGACATTACAAATGATTAGATCTTTCCACTTTGGTGGTAATTATGATGAAGTGTTAAGTTTGGATATATATGGTAATTCTATTTTCAAAGCTTGTTCATCTACAGGATTGATTAAATTATCCACCATGAGCAATTCAGCCAATATTTCTGATGGAGTCATTATGAGTGTTGCTGAAGAAGATGGAATTGTCAATGCTGTCAAAACTTTCACCCTTGGTTCAAAGACATTTTTACTTGCTGGTGGTACCAAGTCATTATCACTTTGGGATATTTCCGAACCCAATGAAGTAAATGAGCAAATCACTTCAGAAAGGACATCTTCATCAAATTCAAATGCGAAACGATTATCAAATGATGATTTGTTGTGCATGTTGAAGAGATATGTTTCATTTAAAACCATCAGTAAAAATCCTCAATTATATTTGGAAGAAAGTCGTCATTGTGCCCAATTCTTATCTAAAATGTTGAACAAATTTGGTGCTTATCAAACTAAATTATTACCAGTTGAAAATGGTAACCCAATAGTTGTGAGTCAATTCAAAGCCAATTGCAAATCAGTTGTTGATAATTCCAAAAGAACTAGATTATTATGGTATGCGCATTATGATGTTGTTGATGCAACTAAAAATGAAGCCATTGATTGGAGTACCGATCCATTTGTGTTAACTGCCAAAGAAGGAAATCTTTATGCCAGAGGTGTTACCGATAACAAAGGACCTACATTGGCCGCAATTTATTCTGTGGCTGAATTGTATGAAAAACAAGAATTGACATGTGATGTGGTGTTTGTTATTGAAGGGGAAGAAGAATGTGGTTCCGTTGGTTTCCAACAAGTTATCAATCAGAATAAATCATTAATTGGTGAAATTGATTGGATCATGTTGAGTAATTCCTATTGGTTAGATGATATGACACCATGTTTGAATTATGGATTAAGAGGGGTCATTAATGCATCAATTACCATCAAATCAGATAAACCTGATCGTCATTCAGGTGTTGATGGTGGTGTTTCAGCTGAACCAACTATGGATATGATGCATATATTAAGTAAATTGATGGATCCTGTAACCAAAAAAATCCAATTACCTGGATTTTACGATAATGTTCTTCCTTTGGATAAAGATGGTGAAAAATTATATGATAGAATAGCAGAATATTTGGGAGTTCAAACAAAGACATTAATGGTGAAATGGAGAGAACCTTCATTAACCATTCATAAAATCCAAGTTTCAGGTCCAAATAATAACACTGTTATTCCACAATTAGCTAATGCCACAATTTCTATGAGAATTGTACCTAATCAAGATTTAGAAGTGATTAAAAAATCCCTTATTGAATCTTTAACCAAGAATTTTGAAGATTTGAATTCGGATAATCATTTACTGATTGAGATTTTCCATGAAGCAGAACCATGGTTGGGTGATTATAGAAATAAAGTTTATTCCGTATTGTATAATAACATTATCAAGCATTGGGGTCAAGAACCTTTATTTATTAGAGAAGGTGGTACTATTCCATCGATTAGATTTTTGGAAAAATGTTTTAATGCACAAGCGGCACAAATTCCATGTGGTCAATCAAGTGATAATGCCCATTTGAAAGATGAAAAATTGAGAGTTTTGAATTTATACAAATTAAGAAGTATATTAACTGATAGTTTTAAACAATTAGGAAATAGCTAAATAGGATATAAAAAAAAAAAAAAACCTTCAAAAGAAAAAGTGATATAAATTAAAACAGAAATGGAAGAAATAGAATAAAATAAAAATTTTAAAAATTTTAAAAGCAAAACCAGTCCCATTTTATAGACAATTAAATAATACAAGCATTTAAGTATTTCTGTTGTTTGCGATTAAGATAACATACTCTTTTTAATGTCTTGTCATTTAAATATTGATTCATTTGATAAACAATGTGATTTTGATAATTTTCACCATCATTAGAATCAAGATCTTCATCGTCGTCTTCATATTCAAATAGATTATGATAATTTTGTAAAAAAATGTCTTTAGCGTACCAGAGCCAAGAATAATGATAATGTTTCGGGTTGGAAGATCCAGAATTGGTTGATAAAGTAGAATGAGTTAAAGAATCATTATCGAGTTTAGTTCCAGTGTTGTTGTTGTTATGAGTCTCTCTTGTAAATCTGTCTTTGTTCAATTCCGATAATATCAGTAAAACTTCCACTGCTGATGGTTTATCATCATAGGTCAATCTCATAAATTTAAACGTTTTATCAATAGAACTAAAGTTGGTATTAAAATTGGCCAAAATGGTAGAATTGGATTTTTTAGTTTCTAAACCAGTAGAAACACAATATTCCTTAGCTTGTTTCATTAGTTTAGGATTGAAGCAATATACAACGTTAAATTTGTTGTTATATTTGGAAGAAACCATTGTTCCATCAATGATTACAACATTAGATGAATGAATATTGAAATATTTCAACACGATCAACACGTCATTTAATTCCTTTTGTAAATCATTCAATAAGATGATTGTTTTGCCTGATTTTAAATAACTGATGTATTTATAAAACACTGTCAAAATATCAAAAATAAAGCACGCATCATGCTGACTTACATTCGCAGGAATTGGAATTAGCAATTTTATGGGAACATTCAAAACATCTTGTAATCCGCCATCAATTGATTCACCATAAGTTAGGTCACAGTCACAGTTATGGTTTCTGTGCATACCTTGGACTTTACAAGTGGTATAAGGATAAACTAAAAATTTTCTTCCAGGGAAATTCTGCAACCGTCCAATTATTCTTTTCCCAGGGATTACTGCATCATTGTTATTGGTTGTAAAATCCGTGAGATAATTTATCCCACAAAGTTTTACCTTAATTTCAATTTTATTGGAATTTGTTGATGTTGTTGCATCACTCGGAAGCATGATTCTTTGGACGAATTTGTTTTTATGTGGATTATAAACTCTTTTAATTGGTAATTCGGGACATTTGTGTGTTAGGTGCAAATGATTTACTGTGAGTGAATTAATTGTAGTGGTAGCAGACATTGCAACTTTTTTTTTATAAATTGAATAGATATAATAATAGCTACAAAGCGACAAATGGATAAATAAATTAACAAAAGACTTGAATTATGGTTTAGCAAATTAAAAAAAAAGGAGAGAGAGAGAGAAAGAAGCTTTGCTAAAAAAAAAAAACAACTATGGTTAGATGTTATATTATTTATATAAATATAAATTTTTTAGTGTGCCTGGATGTCGCAAGTTTTTTTTTTTTTTATTTAATTTATTTTTTTGTTTCCAAAACAAAAATGCGACACAATTGAGTTAAATTCTTTCTTAGTTCTTTTTAGTTTATTATTTTATTGTTTTCATTTCCTATATACCAATTAGGTTACACCAATCTTTCAACGGATATAGTTGTATTACCGAGTGTTTGGTTTGGTTACTTGTTGGTGATTGATCAATTGGGTATAATAAAAAATATCACTGTACAATCCCCCAAATGCTTGTCTTTAAAACTTCAATTGCATTGGTAAACGAAGAAAAAAACGGTTGCCCGTTTTCATACTTGGGCCAATGACGTAGGAAAAAATACAAATGGAAAAAATGGAAAAGGAAAAAAGAAATTCTGGACTTGTGTGTGTCGTTTTTGCTTACATATAGTTTTAAGCGCAGATCCCACACAAAGTAAAAGATTAACCGAAGCTGCAGCGTGTGTAGCTTGTTTTAGTTCAACTCGACTAAAAACTCAACTGTTTTTGCTTTGTTTTTATTTACAATACGACATTATTGATTCTTTGTATAATGGTGTGTGTCTTACAGGCTGCCAACACAACATCCTTACATGTATGTAAGTGAATTATCGGATCATAAATCAGATATTATACTTTCGGTTCACCCAAAACTACTCACATGCTGGAAGTTTTGTGTGGGGCAAGAAACCCCAACCCCAAGGAAAATTCAACAATTAAAAAAAAAAAAATACAACACCAAGGAATGAATGAAGGAATGAATGAAGTCGCGTCTTGAATTATTTTGAAAAATAGTGGGACCTTTGAAAAGGGGGCACCATCTTGCTTTTCGGTCAGGAGTATTAAAAAAAATTAAAAAGAAAAAAAAAGGAGGATTTTCAATATTAATAAAACTTGTACCTTCCCATATTGGAGATTCAGTAACCCGCCCCAAAGAAATACTTGATTTGATTCTAGGTTCGATTTCTCTTGCATACGACTTTAAAACATCAACATCAACATCACCATCAGCATCAGTATCAAACACAGAAACAAAGCGAAACAAAACAAAACAAAAACAGGCGAATTGACGTACAACATACGGTAATGTTTTTAGTTTACAAGGAGTATTCCCGAAGAAAACACAAATAATAATATTTTTATGTATGTATGTATGTATGTATGTATGGAAAAAAAAAGTGAAACATACGAACTCGGTCTAATGTCGAGAACTAGACTCACTAACAAACCAAAGAAAAACAAGACACACAAATTAAATCCTTTCGCAAATCAAACAAAGTTTTCACTAACACCCAATCTAATAAACTAACAAGTAAAAGTTAACTGTAGATCCAATTAGACGATGGATCATTAATATAATTACCACTAGTTTACATGTTAAAAGTCAATAGCTTCTAGAACCATTGAACGTCGGGAGAGAGAGCAAATTGAACACATTTCCAACGCCCACCGCAACTACGAATTCTATATAATATCAATGTCGAAAAAAATTGTGCAACAGTCTTTGTGTGTGTGTGGATATTATTATTATTCACCTCACTTCATCGATATCATCATCGATATCATCATCTTCTTCTTCTACCTCTTCTTCATTACTCACATCATCGTTTCATAGTACCCTTACCCTTTTTCGCTGACTGAACTCTCCTAAGTTGTTCTTCACAACCAAACACAATCACCTAGTTCTATTACTATATCTAAATTGTATGAGACCCTTATTTGATTTTTGTGTGTATATGTGTGTGTGTGTGTGTGTGGGTATTTCATATTGTGTTAGAAACTAAAAAAAAAAAATGTCGTGCGTTATCTGTTGAAACAATGATTTTGTCTCAATTAAGTAAATCAAGAACTGAATCACTCTCAACTAACACTAATACTAATACTAATACTTAACTTGATGGGATTTATAATTCAACTAAATTTTTTTTTTTTCGATTTTAAATCAAATCAAATCTAGATCCATTTAATTTAATCTAATTATTTCAGGAGATCAATATTGTAAGGAACAAGGAAATAATACACACACACACACATATATCAAACCAAGAATTATCTTGTGCCAATCCTTCTCTCTCTCTCTGTCTGTGTGTGTGGGTATTCTTTGCCACATTTTCTTTATTACTTGAAATAACCGTTTATGTATTATATTTATTTGTCACAACAACTCTTTACTACCATCACACATGTGTATACGTGTGTATGTGTGTGTTTATATACATATATACGCCCATGACTTATCTGGTCCTTTGTGTAATGTTTTACATCAGAACCCATTGGTGTGTGAGGTAAAGACGTGTTTCCACCAATTACAACGATTCTCAACTCCTCTCAGTCTCGATCAAGTATATTTCGTATCCTTTAGTATCACTCTTTCTTCTACAGTTCCTACGCTTATCAATCCAATATACGGTTTCAACCTAACAATTAGACAAATAGAAAATAGAAAGAAATTGAAGCGTTGAAAAATTAAGAGAACTTCTTTGCGAAAAACAAACGAATTAATGCATGCGTATACATTTAAATAACAATATTAGTATTTAAGTACGTAACTTCTTCTTCTTCTTCTTCTTCATTAATATTGGTTTTAATCTTTCGTGATTTTAATACATTCCCACTAGTCGTGTGAAATTCTCTTTCCATCATTTCATCATCTCATCATTTCTTAGTTTCCTTTGAAATTTTCTTCTTTCTTTCTTCTTCATCGATTAATGATAATCTCATAGCTTCTTCAATCATTCGTTGTTCAACTGCTGCGTATCCATTGCTATTGGAACCAACTGTACTAGATCTTGCTCTTGAAGAACCAGAATCGTTTCTTCTTCGGCCACCATTACTTCCACTTCGACTATTACTACCATTCTCATCAATTAACAAATTGGAAGCATGGATTGCACTAGCTGTGGCTGCTTTTCTAGCCAATTTACTTCTGGCAGAATTCAATTTTGTTTCCCAATCTGGTCGTATCATATCAATAGATATAACCCCAGGGGCATTTGCAGCCAATGATCCTCTTCTCTTCTTTTGTTTCTTTTGTGGGGAAGACATGACTGGAGGTGGGGTAGGGGAGCCAAGAACTTGCAGCTGCTGCTGTTTTGGAGTACCCACAGCAACTTCTTCCGATTCATCATCGGATCCCACTTCCATTATCACTGCACTAGTTTTATAATCTCCTGGCTTCATGGCATTGATTCCCGTGTGAATATCTTTTGGAGGATCATATGTGACACCAAAAGCTGGCGAGGCACAATAAGGACAATTTGCCGGCTCAGAAATCAAGGTATGGGGTAGTTCATTGGCATCTTGGCTTGAATTATCATCATGGGGAGGATGTGGATCCAATCGTTTAATCTGTACAAAACATTCAGAACATATTGGTTGTAAACAACATCGAGAAACATTCAAATGTCTTGGGTAATACAAGAAACAAATCGGACATTCACTGGCATTACGGTACAATCGCAATAGCAAATCCCTACTTGGACAATCCTTATTTGTATGGGTATCTTTCCCTTCGTGATATCTTTGTTCTTCCTCTTTTTGTAATTCCTTAACTTTGGCAATCAACGATTTCAACTTCACTTTTTCCTCTTGACGTTTATAATAGTTGGTTGATTTGTGAATTTTATGATTATCTATATCATCAACCTCTTGTTCATCTTCAAATCCTGGTTCCAATGCATGCAACAGTAATTGATTGAGTAATATACAAAGCTCGTCATCGGTCCAAGTATCATCAAAATCTTGTAACGGCGTGAAAAATGGTGACAACTTACGATTAACAATTAAATTCCTAACTATATCGCAATCATAATCAAGGTTGGATTTGTAAGTACCATAAGGGGCTAAATAACCACCATCGACATTTTCATCAAACTTGACAATGAGTTGCATAAAATGAAGTTCTTGGGCTCGATCTTTTTCTTCTTGTTTCTTTAATTTTCGTATATCATTAGACCCAGATCTATTGTGGGAAGAAACCACTCCATATAATGCTGATGTTGTATTTCTTCTTTTCGAGGCTGTCGAAGAGGAAGTTGTGGGAGTATTTGAGATTGAATTTGGATAATCGGAAACAGATGATGAAGATCTGCTTCTCGATTCTTTAGTTGGCACGTTTCCCATGGTTTGTATGAATTAATAATAATACGATGTAATCTAGACTCTTCTTTTTTTTTTTCGTACTTTTAGTAGGTGGTACTTAGGAATCAATCAATCAATCAATCAATCAAAAAAATAAAAAAAAAAATAAGGGTAGACAACAAAAAAAAGGGGGAACCGATTAGGAAAATGTTATTTGTGAGTTGCAAGAAATCGAATGAAATATATTTGTTTGTGAAGTATGTTTGGAATAAATGAACAATTTAATATACCTTTAAATGGATGATAAGTAGGAAAGGTAGTTGTAGTTGATTATAACCAGGTGACAATATATCAGGGAAAAAGGTTGTTGTAAAAATTCAAAAATAAAAAAAGTCAGAATAAGAAATTGAATGAAAATGAATAAAAGAACTTTGATTTTTTTTTTCTCACTTAATATTACTATTAGTAGTATTAGTATTAGTATTACTTTGACTGTGCGTAAGTGTGAGTGTGGGAGCGCGAGTGTTGCTTTGTTTCTGGTGGTGTCGGCTGAGTATTTTTTTGTCACGATATAGATATCACAAACTATAACCAAAACTATAACTAAAACTATAACCAAAAAAAAAGCTTCTAACTTGCCTAGATTACTGAACTGACCTAACTTATTAAAGAAACTAGTTAGCGAAATGTATTTGATTTATAATCTTTTAATTTACTTATACTAACAAAACAAAATCAAAAAGATCCAAACCAGCCAATGAATTTTCGTTCAGATAATCATTAAATCTGCAACGTCCGTTCCTCATCTTTTCATTTAATTTCGTTTCATTTCGTTTCATTTCTCCAGTCGGTCATGAATTACTACTTCATTACGAAATCAATTCTAGCGAACGCAAAAAACAAAAAAAAGGGAACTAATTTAGTTTAAGGAAACTAATGCATCAACAAAAAAAACTCTCACTATCCCATTCGGTACCGAAAACTACCTTACAAACGAGCGGATCATCGGCACACACAACTGACAACTGATAATTGTCTTATTTATCACTTTGTCACTTTCGTTTGTCCCTTTGTTTCCCCTTTTTTTTTTTATTTACCATCTTCTTTAAGCCTTTAAGTTATTGTGGGGTGTTTTCTTTTATTCATCCAATACATCTCATGATGTTGACTAGAATATATTATGCGATAATTATGAGCATTTTAATCATCCGAGCTAGTTTATTTTGCAAACGGTGGAAAAATGATCACACAAATCCGGCTTATTTAATCCGGAGTAATGTAAAAAAAAATCACAAAAATTTACTATAATTTTTTTTTCTTGTTCACGTATTCTCCGAAATTATCTGTATTCAAAGCCATCAGTTCCTGTTTTGAGCTATTGTATTAACTCCTATTATCTTCTTTTCTATACTTAAAGGTCATTCATAGGAACTACGGGTCTTGATGTTTTAACACATTCACACACAAATACACAACTTTTTATTATTATTAAAAATTGATTATTTATTATACACACTCTACGATCCTCTAGTTCTAGTAATTCCTACTCCTAGCCCGACACCAATCATCGCTAGGACAACTAATATCCAGAATATTCCAAAAACAAGACTGATAATCTTTTGTTTCTTGTTAAATCTTCTATATTTTCTATCAGCATATCTTAATCCAGTAAAATTACCGTCCAATACACCAATTGGGACTAAGAAATATATAGGTGGGATCAATATTCCAAGAATCATTAAGAAAATCCAATTAAGCCATGGGTATTCTACTAGATCACTCTCTTGACTTTCGAGATCGCCAGTTGGGGTTGGGATTTGTATAAGATCTTTTTCATCAAATGTATGTCTGTTAGCGTTATTGTTATTTTGACTATTCGTAGGACTTCTATTATTTGGTGGGGTATTATTATTATTATTTTTACCAATGGTTACCAACGTTGGTTTATTCTTTGGATTTAAAGAATCTCCAATGGTTTTAAAATGTTTGTTTATGATATGATTGATTGAGCTTTCTGAGCTTCCACTAGATCTAGTTTCATTATTAACAGCAGTAGAAGCAATAGCAGCAGTTGCAATACCAACAGTGGTGGCCCTACCACCACTTGCACTTGCACTTGCACTTGCTTGGGTAGATCCACTAGTATTGACTCCGGCACCCAGTGAATGATCGGAGTTTTCATCATCGTCGTCTATAACTTGGGTATGAGTAATATTCTGATTATTGGGATTTCTTTCTTGAACTTTGAATAACATAACTGGCAAATCATTTGATGAATCTAAACCAGCTGTCATATTTTCACCAACGAGTGTGACATCTCTTGGATCGGGACTATCCGTGTCACTAATAGGAATTTCAATGGAACGTGGGACAGAAGTTCCAATTGTACCTATTTCGTGGGTTTCTGGAGTTGCATAAAGGTCCAGAATGCTTGGTTGAACCAGTGGTGGAGATTGAATGGGTGGAATTCTCAGATCTCTAACATTGTATTGGTACACCGCTGGGGACGATTGCGATTGTGATTGTGATTGTGATTGTGAACTTCTTTTGGATTCTGACTCTTCCTGTAACTGCAATGGATTCTGAGTTGTTGATGTTGGATCTTCGCTATTTCCACTGTTGTCTTGACTCTTAGAATAATCATACGAATGTTCTAAATTTTGTAACAATTCACCAGACGACATGGAAGAATGGGCTAAACTTCTATGCCTCATTTCTTTTATCATAGTTTCATTAAACATTCCTGTAGATGTCGTGTCTCCTTTGGATGTTCCTGTTTTATCAGTTTCATCGGTTTGTTCCTCTTGCAATCTGGAATGCGTTTGTCTACCAGGGGTCAGATGTGGGGACAGAGTGGGCCTTCTACCCGATTGAACACTGCTGCCGGATGATGATCTTGGCAACAGACCAGCTATTGCAACGGGAACGTCATACGATATACTGCTAGTGTTGTTACTGGCAGAATTTGTATTTCGAGATGATGGGGAACTGTCACTATCCCTGGTAACTCTTGGAGTTTGTGATGGAGTGATTGTAGGTTCGGGGTATTTAACTTCAAATTCACTTTCATCGCTAAAAGCTATTGAAGCTCGTAAGGAGGATCTATTGGCAGCATTAACGTTTCCACTGGTACCTGTACCTACACCAGCGCCAGCACCAGCACCAGCAGCTGCAGCTACAGCTGCTGCCTCAGCAAATGTAGTTGATGTACTAATATGTTTGGCTGCACCCAGATGTTGTTTAATCGGTTCAACCTTATCATTATATAGTCTGAACCGTAGGGAATTGGAACTACTAGCAGCACTATTTCGATTTTCATTATATTGCAAAGGGGTTCCTCCCACTCCACTTCCTGCAGCACTGGCTCCACTACTACTTTCATTTGATGCTCTTGAAAGTCTGTTCAATACCGTTGGTGACTCATCACTACTTATTCCTCCAGGTGGCATGGTTGCTGGGCTTCCTTCTTCTTCTTCAATGGTAGTAGCAGTGGATGGTTCTGCTGGCACAACTGGATCCACTACTTCAATTTGTTTTCTTGTATCTCCAAGGTGTTGTTGTGCTAATTGGGTATCGATAAATTGCTGTTGTGCTGCACTTCTATTGATTCCTCCTTTGCTTGGTTTCAAAGAGGAAGATCCGGTACTTCTAACAGATCCATGTCGCATAATCTCTGCTTTTAATTCTTCATTTTCTTCAGCTGAAAACACTCTACTGGTTGGTCGGGATTTAGTTTTAATTGAATTATCATCAAACTCTTCTTTAAATATAAATTGCTTACTTTCTCTATTTTCATGTGAAGCCTTGGATTGACGATAATGGTATTCTTGTAAAAGTGAATTGATAGAATCTTCACCTTCATCGTCGTCGTCGTCGTCATCATTGTCATGTTCATCATTGCCATCATCATCATTATGAGTATGATCAATGTCTTCTTTATTAATGCCAGTAGTGTTGTGGTGGTTACCGCTAGCTTCGGATGTTTCTGAATCAGTATCTGCAAAATCTTCAATTTCAGTTCTTCGATGCTGGCCCATTGCGAGTTGGGAGTCGTATGAAGTATTTGGATTTGGGTTGCTTCCAGTTGTGGTATCAGATATTCCCGAAGATTTAGTTCTCATAAACATAGGTCGCAAATTAAAACTCATTAACCTGGGTGATTTTGTAGGTGTCAAATCCGCACTTCCAACGGAAGATTTCTTGGTGCGATCAACTGCGGCTGATGAAGATGCTAATGGAGGGAAATCGTCTGGATGTAGTTGTTGTTGGGAAGAATTACCCTCTAGTTCTGGATGTTCCGTTATGCTATCTATTGAATATGACGATAATCTATTTTTAAAGAAGAAACTTTTTAATGATTTGGAAGGGGATGTAAAGTCTGTTGAATCCGATGACGATGGCTTAATTTGTGAATTGATCTCATCAAAAGTTTGGTGCGACGAAGAACTTGATGGTTGCTCTTTTTGAGGCTGGGAGTGCAGCGGGTGTGGTTGTATATCTAGGGATATATGTCTCTCCTCTTCGTCGTCATCCCGTCTACTCATGGTTGACTCTTCTACTTCTTCCTAATGGTAGTAAATTGGTGATGACGAAATGCAAAAATAATAATAAATAAATAAATCAAATCAGATGAACTACAAATATTAAAACCAATGCTGTTGTCTAATGTTGAATCGGGTATTTGTTGCTACTTGTATTATGGGCTGTAATGATGTGGGAATAATGCAAAAAGACGACCAAAAAATACGTGCTTGTCAATAAAAAAAACAGTACAAGGGGAAAAAAAACAAATCAAAATTAAACGAATGTAATGAAAATAGTAACGAATGAATGATAGTTGGTGTACCAGTTGGTTCAACACTTGGTTAAGTTTTTTGGGTAGTAGAATATTAATAATGAGAAGAATAAGAATAAGAAGAAGAAGGTGATATACAAAGGGAAAGAAAAGGCAGAAATTAATGAAATGGTTTGAATACGATCTACACTTTTGCTTTTTTTTTTTTTTTGGTACATTTTTTTTGTGTTTGTCTATTTCTGTGGTAAATTAATATTTCAGTAAAGGGCCAGAAATACAAAATGAAATTTTTTGTAAAGAGTTGGAATTGTTTACAATTTTTCTTTTTTGCTTAGCTTAGTATTAGTATTAATGTTGGATTTGGCTTTGAGCTTTGCTTGGTTATTGGTTACCTATTGCATAGCATAGTTTAACTTTTGGTTTAATGGGTAATTAAAATTTTATTTTATTTTACGTTGTGATAACCATCCGTTTTTCTTTTTTGTTTTTTTTTTTTCCATGTAGTGGATATATTTTGAAGTATGTGTGTATGTGTGTAGCAATATTTCATCATTTGATTCTTCCCTCGCGTATCGTCTTGTCTACTTAGTCTGGCTTGATCCCAGTGTCCCACTTCACATTCACTTGCATTTCCAGCTCGTGTAATATTATAGATGCAAAATAAATAAATAAATAAATACCAACTAAACTACATTCTTCTTTGTATATGCTTGCTGGTTATTGGTTCTCTTTTTCTCTCTAAACATCGCAATTTTTTTAATCATGTAGTTCCCAACCATTAGTTCATGTCTGTTCTCGCCGTGAATTTGCTTCTCCTACAACGCCAAAAATAATATGAGAGTCTCGACTTCTGTAGTTAATGTGCAGGATGTGTTGTTTTTGTGACCTAAAATTAACTTTTTTTTTTTTGGAACAATAAACACTACGGTCATCCCATCGAGACATCTTGACACCAATTTCAGACCAAATCAAAACAAACGCAAAACCCTTGAACTATGTTACATTTACCAGATTAGGTAGTAAATGAAACACATTTGAGTTTATTTTCAACATGACAATAATTAAGCTTTCTCTAATCCTCGTTAACGAAACGAAGAAAACTTTACAATGACAACGAAACCAACAATGACCACTACTACGAGAACAACAACAACAACCCACCTCCAATACAACCTAAAACAATTGCAGATCCAATTTAACCCATTACCATAAATTATCCCACTATAGTAACCGGTAAGATGCACACTACACAATAACCAGGAACGGAGTTGTGCATGACCGATGCACAATTCCTCCCACTTTAAAGTGCAGCCCAAACTATTCTCTTCTTGTCATCTTGTAATTACATTCTTTACATTGGTTCATCGCAGAAATTTTAGTAATTACTGGAGATAAATAATTTAACTTATTTGCCGACAAACTATAAGTCAAACAACAATAAATTAGTTTGTTTCTTTTAAAATAAAACAAAAACGATAGATTGAAACCTAAAAAAAAGATATACAAAATTAAGAATACTATAGAAAAGAAATTTAAAGGGACAATTGTAACGTAAAACAATGAATGAAACAAAAAAAGTAGAAGAAGAAGTAGATCTGTTTTATACCAGCCTGTCAATTTGATATTTTTTTAATTAGTTTTTTTTTATATTTTTTTGGTATTTGCCATAAAATAAAACACTCTATATTGAAAACTACGTGCAATAGTTAACAAGTAATATTGTGTTTGTGTGTTTGTGTGGGTGGGTTTAATTTGAAGGGGGGTTGGATATTCAATTTTCGGATAATGATATGAGACCGGCTCTTTTCTTAGTAGTCAGTTCTTCTCTTTCTTCTTCTAACTCTTCTTTTACATGGACTACTAGAGGAACCACTGCTACCACTACTTCCACTGATACCCCAACTTCCTGAACTACTTGAACCTCCAGTTGATGGAGTGGTGGTGGTGGATCCACTAGATCCACTACTTCCAGCTTCGTAGTCTTGACATTTACCAGCAAATGCAGCAAATGCAGTTGAAGCAACAGTTTGTAAGGTCAGGAAATTCAAAAGTTTTTGAAATAATTGTACAGCTAAACCAGATTCTTTTAAAGCACTAAGAATATTACCAACGTCAATCAAATTGTTGGCCAACATGGAAACAATCAAGTTGATTGCAAATGGGATATAATCGGAGTTGGTTAAAATATCTTTGACAACAGAAGTTGCCAATCCGGATTTATATAAAGAATCCAATAAATTATCAACCACAGTATCCAAATCAAATTTCTTTTCTAAATCGACAACATAAGCATTCAATGGATCGTTTTCTTCATCTCTACCAATCAAAGAAGTGACACCTTGAGAAATCAATTCTTTGACTTTATCAGCAAGGTCGGCTATAAGTCCCTTGGCAATGTTGAATAATTCAACATATAATGAACAATCACTAATTAAATCATTAATGACATTCACAGCCAAATTGGATGTGGTTAATGCTTCCAAAACAGCTTCCAATGAAATAACCCCACTTTTCATGACAGCAACAAAGACTTGAACAATTATAGTTGCGAAAACAGGGTTAGAAACAAAGTATTCCAAAACTTTTGGTGCTAATTGGGTTTGATTGATAGCAGTTAAAACATCAGTCACGATTTCATAATCTCTTTTCATGAGCTCTTCGTTAATGATATCTCTTCTGGCTTTGTAGTTGTTGATGTATTGTGACAATTCAGACAAACTTTCTTCTTCTCTTTTACTTAAGGTTTCGAGGGAGCGGGAGTTTTGATGTCCAGACAAATCAAGGAGTTGACTTGGAGCTGCAGACACAGCGGTGGAAGAAACCAAGACGGCCAAAGCAGTAGATTGGGATAATTTCATAACGAATGAATGACTGTTAAATGTAGTGGGATTCGATGGTGAAATTTATATATGTAGTAAAAACAAAAAAAAAAAGAAGAGAACAGAATTTCATAAAAAAGAAATATTGAATCTCGTACTATTCATCATCATTTATATATCTATTCGTATAATGACCATACACCAGCTAGTTACTATTGTTGATTCTCGAATGGTATTGGCTTTAAAAATAACGTGCGCAAAAAGTTTTTCATTACTTGATAGAGTTATATTCGCAGAAAATTTATTTCCCTTTCGGGAAGTGTGTTGCAAAATCTCTTCTGTCTTTTTAGTATGGTGCGGGTTCAGGTGCTGCAATGAGGAATAAAAATAATAATAAAAAAAAGTAAGAACAATACCTACTCCTACAAAAATGGATTATTTTTGGATACTTTAAGTAATACAAATTGCACATTGAGTTAAATTCTCCGATTGGCGCCTCTCATCTGACAGATGGGCTTGTATCAAGGCTTGAGAGGAGGCGCACAAGATAACGAAGTAACTTACATCAACGAGTGGCTAAATCATGGCCGTAAACAAAAAAAAAAAATAAAGGAAAGATATTATCTGTTCCACCCATTACAATTTGCTATTCATCCAGTGAATTTTCCAGTGGGCTCAAAAACTTTATCAGGTCCGTAGCTCCACCTTCGTCGGTAGTTCCCCGACTTTCAAAAACCTATTGTTGTTAATTGAGTAATTGCCAAAATATTGTTTTCTTTTGTTTCGATTTTGAAGGCTCCTTGTCGATCGTGCGCACAAGAGGTACGTTTGGTCCGAATAATTTCTAATTTTGGACAAAGAAAAATAATCGACTCTGACGAGAAATAAGAAAAACCTGGACTGAACAAAAACTCCTTTTTTTAGGTTTCAGATCGTATTGCTGAAAGAAGTAGACAAGAAAAATGTGGTTACTATAGTGTATATCATGTATTGTTATTTTCAAAGAAGTGAAACATGTTCCCAGTTACAATTATAGCCTATTTTGGTTGGATGCACTGAACATCAAGCTTCGTTACACACATTGTGTTGAATGTAACTATTCAACAGCACGCATATGTATACGTTACATCTCCACTCAAGATAGAACAATGATGAGTTATAAAACAAAGTCAAATGAAATAAATATGAATACGTATAAATAATCACCTAACTAAACCTAAACTTAAACCTAATACTAATACTAAAGCTTCT
>JANIWD010000177.1:0-17285 GCA_030557875.1 Candida neerlandica
TAAGATTTAGATTGAATAAGAGAAAAGGAAATAATTATAGAATTTGTAAATTAAATTTATACTATTATTATTATATATTCTACACTAGTTTTTGGCAGCATCTTCCTTCAAACTGACGATTCTGTTAATGATTAAAGAATCATTCTTAGAATCCTTGTCCAAACAGAAGTAACCCTCTCTCAAGGCTTGGAATCTGATGGTATTATTACCAGCATTTTCCTTGATGTTAAATTCACTTCCTGGAATTTCAACATTCATTGGTGATTTAGCAACGATTTCCTTAATGTTTTCTTCGATAACTGCATTAGTCAACACTTCTTCACTATCAGGGTTAATATCTTTCAAATAACCTTCTGGATGAGCAGATGGGTTTTCACTCTTGAATAATTGGTTGTAAATTCTAACTTCTTTAACAGGAACTGCAGAACTCTTTGGAACCCAATGGATATAAGTTTTTGGTTTGGCTTTAATGCCTTCGTCGTAGTTGACGTGGACAATCTTCTTACCATCTTTTTCTTCAATGGATTTGAAACTCACATTGAATGGAACTTTCATTAAACCAACTGGTTGACCTGGAGCCAATCTGTAGAACTCCTTGTCGGCAGGCTCTTCACGAACATCACTGGCATCAATATAAATATGTTTGGAGAAGACCAATTTACGAGAACCCATCAATTTTTCATCTTTACCTGGTTGGAATGGAATTTCAACTACCAACTTGAAATCTTCGTCAACATTATCAACAACAACTTCAATTGGGTTCAAAACCATCAATAATCTAGGAGTGGTTTGGTCAAGGTAATTACGCACGGCACTTTCAAATCTGACGGATTGAATATTGGTAGTGGCAGTAGTGACACCCAAGGTGTTGATGAATGACAAAATAGCTCCTGGTGGAACACCTCTTCTTTTAATACCTTCCAAAGTGTATAATCTTGGATCATCCCAGCCTCTGACATATCCTTCATTGACCAATTTGGCAATCTTTCTCTTGGACATAATAGTACCAGTCAAATTTAATCTACCATATTCACGTTGTGCTGGTCTATAAACGTGCAAGGCATCACATAACCATTCATAAGATTCCCTGGACAACACAAACTCAGTGGTACACAAGGAATGGGTAATGTTTTCAAAAGAATCGACCAAACAATGAGTGAAATCATAAGTTGGGTAAATCTTCCATTTATCACCAGTACGATGATGAGGGGTGTTCAACACACGGTAAGCCACCAAATCCCACATTTGTGGTGATGGAGATTCCAAATCTTGTTTCATTCTTAAGGTGGCTTCACCAACGCCGTATTTACCATTCTTCATAGCTTCAAATTCACGTAAGTTGTGTTCAACGGATTGAGATCTGTGTTTACAGGCGGTTCTTTCACCACCCAAGGTACCGTCTTCTTTTAATCCACGTTGGACCTTGACTTCTTCTGGGGTACAATGACAGATGTAAGCTCTATCAACTTTAATCAATTTGACGGCCAAATCGTATAATTGATCAAAATAATCAGAAGAATAGGTGATTTTCCATGGTTTGTAACCCAACCAAGAAACCATTTCTTTAATGGAATTAAAATAAACTTCTTCTTCAGCTTCAGGATTGGTGTCATCAAATCTCAAATAACATTTACCACCATTGTATTGGGCATAACCAAAGTTGACCATGATAGCCTTGGAATGTCCGATATGCAAGAATCCATTTGGTTCTGGTGGGAATCTAGTGAGAACTTTACCACCAATAAATTTTCTATGTTCTTCCAATAATTCAGGATACATTTGTGGTTCTTCACCCGGTTTGTGCAAAGCTCCAAGGAAACCTTCACAGAACATGGATTTTTCTGGTTCATCACCAAATGGAGTTTTTTTAGCAGCCGCAGCAGCCTTGGCGGTTGGGGCCTTTGGTTTCTTTTCTTTCTTTTTGGTGTTATCTCTTTCGTCTTTTGGACCTAATCTTGCTAAGAATTCTTCATCTAAAATTGGTTTAAAGATTTGTGGTGGGGCCCATTTTAAGGTAGGTTGGGTTTTAAGTTCAACTAAAACTTTTGATAAAATGGAATATCTTTTAGCATCCAAATCGGATTTAATAGAATCAAGGTACTTTGAGATTTCCTTTTTGGCTTCTTCTGGGGAAATTTCAATACCAACACCGGTGGCTTCATTGAATTTTGCCTTATCTACAGGTGCTGGGTTTTCTTGTAAATATTTGATACCTTCAGTGACTTGTAAAGTGGTCTTCAAATCACCTTCACGAATACCAGTAATGATGTATTCATGGTTTGGGACAACACCGTTTTTACTTTCATGGATGGCCAATTGGTGCAACAAGGTCAATTTCTTATCATCATTGCCAGTGGAGTTCTTATCTAAGATATTGTATAATGCCAGGGCAACTTTCTTATTTTTGATGATATCTTTAGCTTTCTTGTCTTCGAATCCAGCCTTGCTGAACAACGAGATCAATTCATCTTCTGAGATAACAGTCTTTGAGGACATGGTGTTAGTGGAAAAGATGGGGATATGTTTGGAAGAATGACTGAAGTGAAAAATATGACTAAAAAAAATTTTTTTTTGTTTTCGCTTCTCATTTTTCACATTTGCCTTTTCTCACTGTTAGAGATGAAGAAGAGTAATATGTTTCAGTTTTCATGAGTACAAGATTTACATTATCTGTAGATAACAAACCTATACAGATTCGTCATATGGTTGTAGCCAAATTAAATATTCACGTATAACTAATCGTTTCAATTCACTCACAGCTTTAACCAAGGTCGTGAGTCCCACCAAGTATTATCATTAATAATATCAACATGGTATTCCTTTATCTCAGCCTTCTTTCGCTTCTTTTCCAACCTTTGCTTTTGTCTAGAAGTCAATCCTATCTCATCTTGTGCTTCGTAGTTTTCAAACTCTCTAACAAATATAGTACCTTTTTTGTACATTTCCAATTCATTGTTATAATTGATTCCACAATCTTTAAATAATATTTCGTTCTTATCCGCAGCTATTGTCCCCATTAACCTCTGCTCTGCTTGCTGTGGAGTCATGTTTAATTTCAAGACCAAGTTCCAAAATGTGGTATTGTATAAATTATTGATATGACAATCCACTTGTCTCCAACTAAAATAATCTCGGATATGTTTGAAAGTAGGATACAACACTGCTCTAGCATCAAATGTAGGTAGATGCTCGATGTCCAATGGCTTATCAGGGAATTCTTGTTGCCAGAAATGCATATAATAAGTGGACATCAAAGATGCAAACAACGTTGTGAGTTTCATTTCTCTTCTTTCATATAAATCACAATTTCGACGCAACAAAAACGAATACTCGTCGGAGTCGCCATATGCAAGTAATACGTCACTATACTTCTCCATTATCTTATTGGCAGCCTTGTTGATGACTTGAAGTGCTCGGAAATCATTTGGTTTGTCGAATTCATAAAACTGTGAGAATTTGTGGAATCCTTTTCCGTCAACACGAATAATTATATAAGTGTCTGGTAACAAAAAGTTTTCCTTCTCAAACAATTTAACGTATTCATATTTGGAATTAGCCATTACAAAGTATTCCCAATTGGGCTGAAACAGTAGAATTGGGTAATCGATTGATTAATTGATTAATAATACTTGTTGATGTTTGAGGTAATTTTTTTTTCATCATGCGCACTACCAAATCCATCGTCTTTCTCTCTTCTCATCTCTAAACACAAAATTTTTATTCTTCTTTTTCCAATTTTCATTCATCATCATCTTCTTTCCATCTTCACTTACTACATATCCTATACACTAGTTGCTGCCATGACATTAGCGCAATTTAGAACATTAGAAACGGATAAAAGATTCAAGAATCCTCCAAAGGACAACAACTCCTACCCATTGTTAAAAGATGCGGTTGCTCCACACGTTGGTTCATTCAATGCTTTGATGGATGGACCAGAAGGAGGTCTTTTAAACCTTGCCGTACAAGATATTGGATCAAAAACTATATTTGACACCCCAGAAACATCTTCCCGTCTAGGTAATAAACTTAAGATCAGAGTTGATTCAGTCCAATTAGCCAAACCTAGTGTCCCAGCCAATGATAAATTGTCTTTGAATAGAAAAACTTTCCCAAGTGAATGTAGGGAAAGAATGGTGACTTATAGATCAAGATTGATGTTGAATGTCACTTGGAGTGTAAATGATGGCGAAGAAGTACAGGAAATCAGAGAAGCAGGTCAAATTCCGATCATGTTGAAATCAAACAGATGTCATTTGGAAAAATTAAATCCAAATCAATTGGTTGAAGCCAAAGAAGAAAGTGACGAATTGGGTGGTTACTTCATTGTCAATGGTATTGAAAAATTGATTCGTATGTTGATTGTTCAAAGACGTAATCATCCTATGGCCCTTATACGTCCTTCTTTTGGTAATCGTGGAGCCTCCTACACCAAATACGGTATCCAAATTAGATGTGTTCGTCCAGATCAAACTTCCCAAACCAATGTTTTGCATTATTTAAATGATGGTAATGTCACCTTTAGATTTTCTTGGAGAAAGAATGAATATTTAGTTCCTGTTATGATGATTTTGAAAGCTTTGATTGAAACCAATGATCGTGAGATTTTCGATGGAATTGTTGGTAATGATAGTGGAAACTCTTTCTTGACCGATCGTTTGGAATTGTTATTGAGAACTTACAAAAAGTACAACTTGAACTCACAACAAGAGACTTTGGCATACTTGGGTGACAAATTCAGAGTTGTTTTCGGTGCCACTCCTGACATGTCTGATATTGAAGTTGGTAAAGAAGTCTTGAAGAGAATTGTTTTGGTTCATTTACCAAACAACGCTGATAAATTCAGAATGTTGTTATTCATGATTAGAAAATTGTACTCTTTGGTTGCCGGTGATTGTGCTCCAGACAATCCAGATGCTACCCAACATCAAGAAGTCTTATTGGGTGGTTTCCTTTATGGTATGATTATCAAAGAAAAGATCGAAGAATATTTACAAAACATCAAATTACAAATCCAATCCGATATCAATCGTGGAGTGGGTATTAATTTTGATGACAGAAAATACATGACCAGAGTATTCCTGAGAATTAATGAAAACATTGGTCAAAAATTACAATACTTCTTGAGTACCGGTAATTTAGTTTCTCAATCCGGTTTGGATTTACAACAAGTTTCCGGTTATACTGTTGTTGCTGAAAAAATTAACTTCTACCGTTTTATTTCCCATTTCAGAATGGTTCATCGTGGTTCTTTCTTTGCTGAATTGAAAACTACCACCGTTAGAAAATTATTACCAGAATCATGGGGGTTCCTTTGTCCTGTCCATACTCCCGATGGTTCTCCATGTGGTTTATTGAACCATTTGTCTCATAAATGTAAAATCGCCACCGTTGCATCCGACGTTTCACAAGTTCCTAAAGCCTTAACTCAATTAGGTGTCTTGCCAGCTGATTCCTTCGCTGCTGGTCCAAACTTGTGTTGTGTTCAATTAGATGGTAAAATCGTCGGTTGGACCACTCATAAACAAGGTAAGATTGTTGCCGATACCTTGAGATTCTGGAAAGTTGAAGGTTCCCATGGTTTACCATTGGATTTGGAAATTGGTTACGTCCCACCATCTAACAAGGGTCAATATCCAGGTTTGTACTTGTTTGGTGGTCACTCCAGAATGATGAGACCAGTCAGATACTTGCCATTGGATAAAGAAGATATTCTTGGTCCATTTGAACAAGTTTACATGAATGTTGCTGTTACTCCAGAAGAAATTCAAAATAATGTTCATAGTCATGTTGAATTCACCCCAACTAACATTTTGTCTATTTTGGCCAATTTGACTCCATTCTCCGATTTCAACCAATCTCCAAGAAATATGTATCAATGTCAAATGGGTAAGCAAACCATGGGTACTCCAGGTACCGCTTTAGTGCATAGATCAGATAACAAATTGTATCGTTTACAAACTGGTCAAACCCCAATTGTTAAAGCCAACTTGTATGATGATTACGGAATGGACAATTTCCCTAATGGTATGAATGCAATTGTCGCCGTTATTTCATACACTGGTTACGATATGGATGATGCGATGATTATTAATAAATCTGCCGATGAAAGAGGATTCGGATATGGTACTGTTTACAAAGTCGAAAAAATCGATTTATCTCAATCCAGAAGAAGAGGTGATCCAATCTCACAACATTTCGGTTTTGGTAATGATGAATGGCCAGAATCATGGAAAGAAAAATTGGATGCTGATGGGTTGCCAATGATTGGTGTTAAAGTTGAAGCTGGTGATCCAATTGTTGCCTATTATGATGATACTTTAGGTAAAACTAAGGTGAAGACCTACCACTCTTCTGAACCAGGTTACATTGAAGAAGTTAAATTGTTGGGAGATGAAACCAGTGATCATGAAGGACAACAATTAACCATTAAATATAGAATTACCAGAGCTCCATTGATTGGTGATAAATTTTCTTCCAGACACGGACAAAAGGGTGTTTGTTCCAGAAAGTGGCCACAAATCGATATGCCATTCACTGAATCAGGTATGCAACCAGATGTTATCATTAACCCTCATGCTTTCCCATCTCGTATGACCATTGGTATGTTTGTTGAGTCTCTTGCTGGTAAAGCCGGTGCCTTGCATGGTATGGCTCATGATTCTACTCCATGGAAATTCAATGAACAAGATACCCCAGCTGATTATTTCGGTGAACAATTATTGAAAGCAGGTTACAATTACCATGGTAATGAACCAATGTATTCTGGTGCTACTGGTGAAGAATTGCGTTGTGATATTTACATTGGTTGTGTTTACTATCAAAGATTGAGACATATGGTTAACGATAAGTTCCAAGTTAGATCTACTGGTCCAGTGAATTCATTAACCATGCAACCTGTTAAAGGTAGAAAGAGATCTGGTGGTATTCGTGTCGGTGAGATGGAAAGAGATGCATTGATTGGTCACGGTACTTCATTCTTGTTACAAGACAGATTATTGAATTGTTCTGATTACACACAAACTCCAGTTTGTCGCTCGTGTGGTTCTATATTAACTACCCAAACTACCGTTCCAAGAATCGGAAGTATGGCTTCTATTAGATGTAGAAGATGTGCAGTCGGATTGGATAAATATGAAGGATATGCTGCTGATGCAGATATCTGGGAAGATGGTCAAGGTAGAAAATTTGTTGGTGGTGATGATACCACTACAGTTGCTATTCCATTTGTTTTGAAATACTTGGATAGTGAATTATCAGCAATGGGTATTAAGATGAAATACAATGTTGAGCCAAGATAAAGAAAGCAAAAAAAAGGGAGAAGTGTATTATAGATCTATAAAGTAAAACAAATAACAATAAATATATACAAAAAAAAATTGAACATATTAATAAATTATTTGGTTATGATTAAAACATTTGTAGGCAGTGAATTCTCAATTATATATTTTGCATTGACCATATCATTCCCGTCTGTTCTTTCAATTGCTTCCTCTAGATTTGAAGAAATCCCAGCTGCCAAATGTCTCTTAATAATCCTTTCACGGATCACCAGCTCTGGAGTTTGAATAAACCAAGTATCATCCACAAACTCACCAATTCTATTCCAATCTTCATCTTTAAGTGATACATAATTTCCTTCAATTATAACAATATCCACACTTGGATCAATAATAATATCTTCTTCTTTGGGATCTTTAGCTTTATGATCAAATGAAGGGGCCTTGAGTGTCACCGAACGGTTAGACAATTGTGATACCAATTTTACAAATGCCTTGGGGTTGAATGTAAATGGAGCTCCGCGTCTTTTGAATGCTTCTTCTGGATTGGGCAATTGTTTTAATTGTGATCGATATAAATGGAATCCATCTTGTGGTAGGACAATAACATGGGCAAATTTGGAAATTTCATGGGAAATTATGTCGGCGAATGTTGTTTTACCCGATCCTGGAGCTCCAGCTAATGAAATCAAATATCTTTCATTTGGGTGTGATTTCTTTTTCGATTCATAGTTAAGCTTAACTCTGTTGCAGATTTCACTGATGTCGCTGGTGAAGAATGTTATTGGAAGGGAGTGGGTAGACATTGATAATTGCATGAACTTGCTTGAAGGTTGATTTTGTAAAGGAGAATAATAAAGAGTGAGGGAAAAATTTCACCAACCTCTCACTCAACCACGTCATTTCTCATTGAGTTGATAATTAACAGGCTCCATTTTCCCTATCAATGCTGGTGTTGCCCACACAATGGATTCCAACAACGATATCATTTCTCAATGAACGGAAATTTTGTATCTATGGCTTCATATTCAACTCTCAGCCCAATGGAGGATGTAGTTATGGATTTTATTTAACTAATTTCATTCACGTCTGGGTTCAAGAACTAGATAAATCCGGATTAATCCCAGCTGCTCATGCCATTGGACTTGAAGATTTATCTGATCAGGATTTAAATCATCTTCTTAATGAATTAAGCAACGATGTACGCGGCATGAATATATCATTTGTTCAAAAGGATGATAATATAATTGCACAAACTAATGGACCACCATCATGGACATTCAGTCTTGTAAAGCAAGATGATACGAGAACAATTCTGTTTCTTGCCAAGTTGAATCATCAACAATTTTCCCATATGAGTTTTTTAAAATATCAAATTGATGATCTTAAAGAAGTTATAAGTGTTAAAGATCAATATGCAAGATTTTTAGTCACGAATTTCAAACAAAGTCATGGTATGGAATTGATTAATAATTATAAAAGGAATAATAGGAGTGAATTGGAAAAGATTGAGAAATTTAATCCTAGTCGATGGGAAAAGAAGAGTTCTATCGAATATAGACATTTACGAACCCGAAAGAAAGGAGATTCGCTGAATGATGATGGTGATGACGATGAATTGAATAAGAATATTTCATTGGCGATTGAAGAACCTTGGAAATTCGCTAATCTGTTTTATCTAAATGTTGCTGAAGAACAAGAAGACTTAAGTCCGGTGAAATTCGAATATGATGATTATTCACAATCACCTCCAACAACACAATCACAATTTTCTCAATTACAATTCGAATCACAGCCTACACTTGATCTGAATGTGATGGAATCGCCTACAAAACGAGGTAGACCGGAATTTAAGAGACCTTTGAGTTCGCAGAATAATAACAATACTAGCACCAGTTTGAGCAGTCAGGATACTCTGCAATCACAACGAAAGAGAAGGAAAATAGGATCGCTATCAAAAAGATAATTTTGTACATGGCAAGGTGTATGTATGTATATATATCTGTATATATTTGTGTGCTAAAACATTTCTGCCATGTTAGTCCATCGAGCAATAAGTGCTTCTAATGCATCTTGATCTGTTTTGGACATAACTGCATCGTAAATAATGGACAAGACCCTGGTCCAAAACAGTACAAATTCATGTAATTCAGATGAATCACCGGGAACTTCAACGTGAATCGGGGTCTTTTTTGAATATTTACGTTGTTTGTCCGATTCATGAAAAGGAACGAATTTATCTGGCGTTGCTCTAAAATACTCCGAAAATACTATACTCCAAAACCTGATCAATACGTCGGCACAGTCACGGATCGTTATTATACTTTGCTCATCGTAATCCCGAACTAGATCTAGATCATCTTCATACTCTTTTACCATACAATGATGTAGTGCTGACAACAAGATGGTTTGTATTTCTTTGTACACTCGATAGGAAACATCTTCAAAACTAGAGGACTTATTTATCTGTTGTGTCTTCGCTACCCATTCAGGAGATGGCGTTACATGGTTTTCATCTCCATTGGAAGGAGATGGTTCTCTTGATGCTGTTGGATTTTGTGGTTGTGGCGTCATAACTACCTTCACTTTAGTTTCCAATTTGCCAAATCTTCGAACATTTTCATCATATACGGTTTTAGCAATTAAATCAGCACTCATATCAGGTCTAAAACTAACAGTTAGCACATCATTTGTTAACGCTTTTGCGCATAGATTTTTATCATTTGTTAGAACAATTGTCAATCGAGTAGGATATATGTCTTTAAAATACAAACAACAATCCAATATCGCATCATCTTTAACCAAACTTTTATCTATACGTTGGGATAATTTCTGACCTTTGACAATTGTTCGTGAATTAATTAAGGAATTATAAACCCAATTATTGGCCCATTTTGCTAACTGTGAAATTGATTCTCCCAGACAACCTCCTTCTTCTTTTGTTCCATACGGAGAATTATGAATCCTATTAGAATTTTTCAATCCATCTAATTCTTGAATTACATATACGGGAATAATTAATTTTAATCCATGATCATTAGCTAAGGTTTTTAAGCGATCTACTATTTTTAAATGAGAAATTAAGAAATTTGTATCAAGGATTAAATATGATATGTTTCCTTCGTCAATTTCAACTTCCTGTTCTTTACTCCCATTTCCTGCTCCTCCTGTAGATCCTTCACTTTCCTCTTCTTGGTCAATTATCATACCATTACTTGTCTCATCTTGTTCATAGGACGTGTTTCCTCGTAAATAATCAACATATGAAGTAATGACATCAACATCTTCGGCGTCTTCAAATGGCACCATTTCGATATCTTCATCTTTGTGAATGTGATGTAATGCAGATTGTATTTTATCATCTATGGTTCTGTGGATATAGTTTATTGGTTTGGCTGGTCTTTTAGTTCCCACGGTTATAACCCGTGATTGATCATATTCACTTAAGCCTCCCGGACCATATTTTGAAGGGAGAGACATCGGTGCTACAATGTGTGTGTGATAATAAAGCAAGTTGGAGCAATGTAGATTTGAGTTGACACTTTTTTATGTATGTAGATATGAATATTTTTTTTTTTCAAGCGAGGCGATCGATCTCTCATGCTAAAGCAATCAATCTCATTTACTTCTGCTACATGAACAATTGAACAGAGTTAATATTATTATGTTATCGAAATCTAAATAGTTACACTCTACAAAGAAGAACCAACGAAATCACGTACAATACCTGCAACACCAACCACGTTGGTCCAGGTGGAGAAAAATACCGTTGGACCTTGGATTCTAACATCACCTTCACGATCAAACCAAACTCTACCTCCATATTTTCCTTGTGAACTAGCCACCAATTTATCTTTCTTGTTCGAATATGGAGGATATCTTGATTTGATAACCCAATCATTCCATAAATGTTGTTCAAGAACAGTTCTTTCATGACTAAATGCTCTGTAGGAATATTCACCATGATAAGCACCATAACCTGATTTTCCTACACCACCAAATGGAGCATTGTGTAATGAGATATGCATCAACACATCATTTATCACCAATCCACCAGATCTAATTAAAGTTGCAATCGTGTTGATTTGGGAATTGTACTTTCTAGAAGTTGGTCCACTTGTAAAAATATACTGAGCTAACGGAGTATCATGTCTAGCCAAAATCTCACGACAAGCTTCGTTCAAGTCGGAATAAGGAATGATTGGTAAAATAGGACCAAAGATTTCTTGTTTCATGGAAGAATCATCCCAATTGGCATTATCAATTACGGTCGGGGAAACGAAATTAGAACTGGCGTCTAATTTTCCACCAATGATGATTTCTCCTGACGTAGTATCAAGGATGTTTTTCATTTTTTGGAAAGCTCTTTCATGAATCATATGAGTGAAATTACCATTGGCGTCAAGATTTGGGAAAAACTCTTCATCAATAACTTTTTTTAAGGCATTAATGAGTTTTTGATGTTTTGATTTGGCAACCAACACGTAATCTACTCCAATACAAGTCTGACCCGCATTGGCATATCTACCCCAGGCAATTCTACGAGCAACAGTTGGAATATCCTTATCAGCCACATCATCCAAAACAAAGGCTGGTGACTTTCCTCCTAGTTCTAAAATCACAGGGGTTAAAGTTTCGGCAGCTTTTTTGGCAATGATTTTACCAACAACATCACTGCCAGTATAAACGATTTTATCGAATTTTTGATTCAATAATTCGGTCGATTCTGCAACTGCACCATTAACAGCAAAGAAAATCTCTGGGTCCAATGCTTTGGTCAATAATTCAGTAAACAATTTGGAAAAATTTGGTGTCAATTCTGATGGTTTGAACACAACAGTGTTACCAGCAGCAATGGCACCGGCAATTGGGGAAATAGAAACAAAAAAAGGATAGTTGAAGGCAGAAATTACCAACACGGTACCAACTGGGATCCTTTCAATGTAAACTGGGTTTGTCTGCAAATTTAAAGGTAATGAATCAACAGGTAATGGTTTACTCCATTTGTGAAGTTGGGACATAGTAAATAACAATTCATTCAATCCAGTGACCAATTCATAATTTCTAGTTTCAGAAGGAACACGGTGGAAATCTTTGGTTAAGGCTTCGCAAATTGCTTCCAGATTGTCCTTCATAGCAAAGTATAAGTTCCTCAATTGTTTCAATCTGAATTCCAATGGATGGGTCTTGCCGCTGTGGAAACCTGCAACCACATTTGCAACACCTCCTGAAATTTCAGCTAATGGGGTATATTTCAAAATTGATGTATCGGCAGACAATGCCAATGATTTGGTGTCAACAGCAGCTTCGGTTTCTTGTTTTACATCAACATATGATTCCTCTGTTTCGAATCTGGTTTCTTCTTCGGGTTTTTCTTCTTTACGTGGAGATTCCGGAATATTTGGCTCTGGTAATGAATCTGTAACAGTTGAAGTTTCTGGTCCTACTGGAGCATTTACTAGGGAAGATCCATTGACAGTGTTATCAATATGGGATTCAGTTGTAGTTCTGCTGATTGATACTTTGGTAACAGCTGTTTCACTATCGGAAAATGGTTCCACAGGTTCTAATTCAGGAGCAGTTATTTTTGCTGATGTTGGTGGAGAACCTACTGGTTCTGCTGCTGCTGCTGCTGCTGCTGCGGGTGTTGGTGGTGAAGATGCTTTGGCAGCGTCTTTTGATTTTGCCGAGGATCTACCCTTAACAATTGAGGATATCTTTCTGGACTTTGGCAATTTATATGGCTTGCTCATAGTTGTGATTGTTGAAGTATGATGGGGAAGAAGAAGAACAAGAACAAAGTGAGTTGGGAATGAAGGAGATAAATACAAGGAAGAAAGAAAGAGAGAATGGGGAAATAAGAGTTGTTCAAATGGTCAGATCACAATCATTCAATTATCATTTGTAAAATGAATGTGAAAAAAAGACACAATAAAAAAGACACAATAAAAGGACACAAGAAGAAAATAAAATTTGGTGGAGTTTACGTTTTACAAAGAAAAATAGTGGGGCAATCTGCGGCGGGGTTTTCGTTTCCTAATTTGGCAAGATGAAGCCTAATCCTCCGAAGGCGAATATACTATAGGGTTATATCCGCTGCTATTTAAAACCTCTTTCAATGTAATTATCCGTCTTCTAATACCAAAATATTATCCGCTAAGTACACTTGCTATACTTTCGTATTTACTAAATTTTGTGTAGTTTTGGTTAATAACTCAGGTAAAAAGAGTTCATAAATCAAAAGTTAAAGAAAAAAATAGACATCAACAGTAATATCAAAGCAAGATGAGAGACGCGATACACTAACTGAAAATTAAAAAAAAAATTCAATGATATTGTAAATCATACCTATTCACTACTCGTACCATACCATGTCCACTCCAAATAGACCCAGTTTAACTGATGAACAGAAGAAGAGAATAGTATGTTGCTATGTTTACCTACTCACACATACACGCGTGATCTCATTTTACTAACATGTCACCATTTTAGGAAGCAAATAGAAAAAGGGCACTAGAAAGATTACAACAAAAGAATGGCAAACGACCAGCACCAGCTGATCCAAGAATATCCAATGATCTGCAACCACAACAACCACCAAAAAAGAGTAGATTCCAACCCCCTCCTATTCAAAAACATACTTACATTGATTTTGATTTTGCCACTATGAAAGATTCCAAGGGAGGGTTCATCTTTGATGAATCACGCAAAGAAGGCGACGAGCAATCGCTCAAAGAATGGAAAGAAAAACAACGTACACACGAATTACCACCTCCAATGGATTTAACCAATATGCCTCGATGCTTTGAGTGTCAATCAGTGGATATCGACAAGAATTTATATGCAAATTTCAATGTCCGAACGTGTCGGAAGTGCATCAAGGAAAACCCAGACAAATATTCCCTATTAACCAAGACAGAAGCAAAGGAAGATTATTTGTTGACGGAGCCCGAGCTTGCGGATAAAGATTTACTACCCAGGATAGAGAAGCCCAACCCACATGGATATAGCAAAATGCAATTATTTGTGCGATATCAAGTAGAAGAATATGCCTGGAAGAAATGGGGAGGTCCCGATGAGTTAGATAAAGAATGGGAAAGAAGAGAACTCAACAAGGCAAAACGTAAGGAGAAGAAGTATCAGGATCAACTCCGAGAGATGAGAAAAAGAACTCGTGCAGAAGAATTTACTAGAAAATTAAGAGACGGGAAATCATTAGGAGAAAAGCATGAACATGATTGGTCAGCACCAGTTGCAATTGATAAGAATACAATTAAGAGAAGGTGTATTGATTGTGGTATTGAAACTGAAGAAGTGGTTATATAGATATATATAGGTGGTATTTCCTGCATATAGATACAGTAGGAGGTCCAGAAGATTCTAAAAGCTTCCATGATTTTCCATCACAGAATTTTCCAACAACCGCGAAAAGGAAAAAAAAAAGTTGGTTGCCAATATAAATTTTCCAACGATTGCCCTTCCCAATTTTTTCCCTTTTTTTTTTTACCTTTTCTTCTTTTGTATTTTTTTCAGAAAAGTAACTACTACTAGTCCCATCATTTTAGTAATTCCAAAATGTCTGATTCTAAAGTTGAAACTCACGAATTCACTGCTGAGATCTCTCAGTTGATGTCTTTGATCATTAACACTGTCTATTCTAACAAGGAAATTTTCTTGAGAGAATTGATCTCCAATGCTTCTGATGCCTTGGACAAAATCAGATACCAAGCATTGTCTAATCCATCCGAATTGGAATCCGAACCAGAATTGTTTATCAGAATCACTCCTCACAAAGACCAAAAAGTTTTGGAAATTAGAGATTCCGGTATTGGTATGACCAAAGCTGATTTGGTCAACAACTTGGGTACTATCGCTAAATCCGGTACCAAATCTTTCATGGAAGCCTTGAGTGCTGGTGCTGATGTCTCCATGATTGGTCAATTCGGTGTTGGTTTCTACTCTTTGTTCTTGGTTGCTGACCACGTTCAAGTTGTTTCCAAACACAATGATGACGAACAATACATTTGGGAATCCAATGCTGGTGGTAAATTCACCATTACCTTGGATGAAACCAACGAAAGATTGGGTCGTGGTACTATGTTGAGATTGTTCTTGAAAGAAGATCAATTGGAATACTTGGAAGAAAAGAGAATTAAGGAAGTTGTCAAGAAACACTCTGAATTCGTTGCCTACCCAATTCAATTGGTTGTCACCAAAGAAGTTGAAAAAGAAATCCCAGATGAAGAAACCTTGGCTGAAGATGAAGAAAAAGCCACTGAAGGTGATGACAAAAAACCAAAATTAGAAGAAGTTAAAGATGAAGAAGAAGAAAAGAAGGAAAAGAAGACCAAAACCATCAAGGAAGAAGTTACTGAAACTGAAGAATTGAACAAAACCAAACCATTGTGGACCAGAAACCCATCTGACATTACCCAAGAAGAATACAATGCTTTCTACAAATCCATTTCTAACGATTGGGAAGATCCATTGGCTGTCAAGCACTTTTCTGTTGAAGGTCAATTAGAATTCAGAGCTATTTTGTTCGTTCCAAAGAGAGCTCCATTCGATGCTTTTGAATCCAAGAAGAAGAAGAACAACATTAAATTGTATGTTCGTAGAGTTTTCATCACCGATGATGCTGAAGAATTGATCCCAGAATGGTTGAGTTTCATTAAGGGGGTTGTTGATTCTGAAGATTTGCCATTGAACTTGTCCAGAGAAATGTTGCAACAAAACAAGATCTTGAAGGTTATTAGAAAGAACATTGTCAAGAAGATGATTGAAACTTTCAATGAAATTTCTGAAGATCAAGAACAATTCAACACTTTCTACACTGCTTTCTCCAAGAACATTAAGTTGGGTATTCACGAAGATGCTCAAAACAGACAATCTTTGGCTAAATTGTTGAGATACTACTCCACCAAATCTACCGAAGAAATGACTTCTTTGTCTGATTACGTTACTAGAATGCCAGAACATCAAAAGAACATTTACTACATTACTGGTGAATCCATTAAAGCTGTTGAAAAATCTCCATTCTTGGATGCTTTGAAGGCTAAGAACTTTGAAGTTTTGTTCATGGTTGACCCAATTGATGAATATGCCATGACTCAATTGAAAGAATTTGAAGACAAGAAATTGGTTGATATTACTAAAGATTTCGAATTGGAAGAAACTGAAGAAGAAAAATCTGCTAGAGAACAAGAAGTCAAGGAATTTGAACCATTAACCAAAGCCTTGAAAGATATTCTTGGTGAACAAGTTGAAAAAGTTGTTGTTTCTTATAAATTGGTTGATGCCCCAGCTGCTATCAGAACCGGACAATTTGGTTGGTCTGCTAACATGGAAAGAATTATGAAAGCTCAAGCTTTAAGAGACACCACCATGTCTTCTTACATGTCATCCAAGAAGACTTTTGAAATTTCTCCAAAATCTCCAATTATTAAAGAATTGAAGAAAAAAGTTGAAGAAGATGGAGCTGAAGACAAGACAGTTAAAGATTTGACCACTTTATTGTTTGATACTGCTTTGTTGACTTCAGGTTTCACTTTGGATGAACCATCTAACTTTGCTCATAGAATTAACAGATTGATTGCTTTGGGTTTGAACATTGATGATGATAGTGAAGAAACTGCTATTGAACCAGAATCTACCACCACTGCTTCTACTGATGAACCAGCTATTGAGTCTGCTATGGAAGAAGTTGATTAAACGAAGTTATGCTCTTATATAAATAGTTGAATAAAATTAAATAAAGGATTGCGTGCTAATAAAACCCTTGTATTTAGAAATATATATAAGTTATTTAATAATAATACTAATAATGATGATAATAATACTAAGTGTTAGGTTGAGAACTCCCGGTATGGGATCTAATCCTGGGTTGAAACCGTATATTGGGAACTATATAAGAAAGAGTGATACTAAAGGATGCGAAATATACTGGAGAGTGAGGGAGGACAGTGGAGTATCCTTGGAATTGATGGAAACATGTCTTTACCTCAC
>JANIWD010000178.1:0-17320 GCA_030557875.1 Candida neerlandica
TGGGTCAATCCATCATATGTGATTTTGGATTCCTTACCTATATGGAACCCGTAAGTTTGTGCAGCGATGGTTTTCAATAAGGTGGAACAACCAGCACCAGGTCTACCCAAAACAACTGTAAGTTCACCTGGTCTCATGATGGCATCCATGGATTTCAAGATATCAAAATATCTCGAATCGTCTTCCTTTCTGAAGGATCTGATTCCTTCAGTAACCACTTTCCAAATAGCATTTGTCACTGTTGCTTGATAATCGGAGTCATTGGCAACCCCATAAGCTCTGAGGTCTCTATAGGCAATCCCCAATCTCGAAGGTTTGAAGTATTCAGGATCGGAATCGAACAATTTTCTCATATTTTTGACCCAAAATTTGGCATTGAAATTGTCGGAATCAGGGTCTAATTGTGGATGAAGTACTTCTTCTTCTTCGTCAGCATATGGCATCACCCCAGGAACTTCTGACATGTGGGTTAAGTATTTGATTAAATTATTAGAAGCATCATCTTTTAATGAATCATGGGTTAAGGTTCTGGCTAAATTTTGAATATTTTGAGTGGCAGTAGTATCGAACCCTTGATATTCATCAATGGAATTATTGTCAGTTGACGATTCTTGATTCTTATTATTCTGACTCCATTCGTCTGACATGGCTGTCTTAGAACTTATGGACATCTTGAATAGTGTAGTGTATCAAAAGTATTGAATAGAAATGTAAAAATTAAAGAATGAATTAAACGAATGACATCTCGATTGTGGAATATGGGGGACTTTATATATTTATATATGTACGTTCTCGTGATTTGTTTTTCATATCTATACGTCTACCGGATGCACTGTCACGGTTAGGGAACAAAAAATTCTCATCCGTAGTGAGAAAGCAGCGAAAATGTATTACTTTTCAATGTATAGTGGAAATAACAGGATTTTTCACCCTAGCTTTTCGTCCGCTTTTGTGTAATTTGGTATTTTTTCGGATGTGAATCAAGCCGTGTTCCTTTGTATGTTTAAGTTTGGACTCTAACAATTAATCTCGAACGGGCAACAATGACATGGAATGGCCCTATGGAAATGTGTCCTGCCACTGCGATGATGGTTTATGAGAGAAAGTGTAAACCATTTTTGTTAGTATCACGGGAAATTTCATTCGATTTGACCACTGTTTGCGATGAAAGAAGTCGTCTTTTTCTCTTGAACATGACGATAGTTGTCTGTACTATTCAAGGGAAAGCATCTTCTTCAATCCTTCTTCTTGTTCTCCTGCATTATCGGCCACAGAAGAAGTTATGGTGAATGATATTTAGTGTACGTCAAGTTAGAGTTCTCCGGATAAGATCCTCCTTGTTCTTTCTTTTGCTTACTAGGAAAGGAGCAACCAACACAATTCATTGTGTGTAAAATCCGTCTCGTTCCTTGTGATCTTTTAAACGAGAAGGTAGCAAAAAATTACTTCCACAGTTAAAATCGAAAAACACAAACAAACAAAGAAATAAAGAAACTTAGCCAAGAGTCATCTCGGATCTTTACCCACGGTGTTAGGCTTGAAACTGTTCGTGCGAATTTGTTTCGTCCGCCGTATTTGACCACTGTTACTCGTCCGAATATGTCAGTTTTAAAGTATTGACAGAGTTGACATAGACCACACTTCTTTCTGAACCGCCCCCCCTTCTTCTTCAAGTCAAGATTAAACAGAAGAACATTCTTCTGTAATTCTACATATGGACACGTACAATGGTAACCTCATAAGGAGTTCAATTCCGAGCCATAACCTTAAATATAAACGGAAAAAACGAAAACCGACCATTATTGATATATGTATCACGTGTTTAACACGTGATCATTTTATGTTTTTCAAGAGGGAAGAAGATTTTTACTAGAAATATTACAACAAAATTCATTTAGTTTACATGTATTTTTGATGTAGTAGGTCATTATTAGGTTCCAATCATCCCGTCTGGATTTACTGGTGTGTTATACTAGGATTATGCTTCATAACTTCCGGTTTCCTGCATATTGCCATACCTCTCAAATTCTTCCAGCCAATTAGATATTTGATTTTTTCTTATTACCAAAGAAAAAAGAAAAAACCTAACAGTGAGAGGAAGAAGAAGAAAAAAATAGAATTGAAAAAAAAAAAAGGAACTAGTATACCTTGAAAACATTGTAAGTGATACATTATCTATTCGAATTTTCTGTTGAAGAAAAGAGGACCAACCAAATTATAATTATTCAAATATCAGAAAATGTCATTCTTTAGAGATTTATTGGAATCAGTCATTCCAACTGCCCACGCAGAAGAAGAACAAGTGGTATGTTGTTTCCCATCACTTTGAATTAATTGCGAAATTCAATTCTCCCTATCACACATTGCCTTAGCCATTGAATCAATTGTACTAACTTAATGACACATTTAGGTAATTCAAGAAATTGATGAAGAAAAGCCAGAAGATGCTCCAGAAGAAACTGTTGAAGAAGAAACCGTTGAAGAAGAAGACGATGATGACGAAGAAGATGAAGATGATGAAGATGAAGAAGAAGAACTCGTCGATCCATTAGACACTTTACGTGAAGAATGTACTAAGACCGCTGCTTGTAAACCATTTGATCACCACTTCCAAGAATGTATTGAAAGAGTTACCAAAGAACAAGAAGAAGAAGGTTATGAACATAAACATTATAAGGAAGATTGTGTTGAAGAATACTTCCACTTGCAACATTGTGTTAACGACTGTGTTGCCCCAAGATTATTCAACAAATTGAAATAGAGTTTCCTCAAAAACATACACATACACATCTACATCCATCCCCCATCCATCCATCAATTTCCACCTTTTTGTTAAAGATTATAAAAAAGTATTCCTTTTACTTGCGTAATTACTTTTGGACAATGTGTAAAGTGTTATTAGCATTTGTCAACCTGAAATAAAATTAAATAAAAAAAAACAACTCAGTCAATTCCTGTACTTATGGGAATGTCTGTTACTCAATTCTTCTTTCATATATATAAATATATAAATATTAACGATATAAATACATTATTTTAAACCTAAAAAAATTAGAAACAAAAGAACCAATAGTAAGTGATTAAGTATATGTCACGTGTGTATTATCACGTGGCTGTGGTAACTACCAAGTAACTTTTGTAATATTATTTTAATTATTCAATTTGAAATTTGTCCAATTGTCAACCAGAGAAAGAACCAAGAGAAGAAGGCTGGTATGAATTGAATTTTTCCATTAGAGATAATGTGATTATTATTATTATTATTATTGTTATTATTGTTATTATTATATGTATAGTAGTCATGTCAGATCATATCTGATGTTTATTAGTGGTCTTGAAAGAGAAGAAAAAGTCGACGAACGACAAAACTCAAATCGTCGACGCCAGCTTAATTTTCTGCACTACCACACACATCCACATCATACATCCGGTACCACCCAATTCCCTTTTGTTCTTTTTTCTTTCTCATTGTTTCTCGCTCGCCCTCTTTCTTTCTTTCCTTGTTTGATTTTTTTTTTTTTGGTTTTTCCTTTTTGTTGTATTTTCATTTTAATTAAAAAAAAAATCAATTAATTTTTTCAATTCTTGATAGAAAGTTAATCAATCTTAAGAATCCCTTGTTATTGTGATTTGAAATCAGATAAAGGTGAAAGAAATAAAAGAGACCATCTATTTTTCGTTGTGAATTTATTAGTAATTTGTGTGAATAATACTCAACTGTTAAAAGAAAGTTGGAAAAATAAAATAAAATAATAAGAAACTGAAGTAAGAAAAATGTCAACTGAAGAAGTCAAATTCGTTAAACCATTGATTGAAGACAGAATCTATGTTGGTAATGTCGATTTCAAAGCCACCGAAGATGAAGTCAAGGAATTGTTCACTGGCTTGAACGTCACCGACGTTGAAATCCCATTCAAGGAAAATACTCGTGGTGATAAAACCTACAAAAGACATTTGGGCTTTGCTTTTGTTCAATTTGCTAGTAAAGAAGATGCTGATAAAGCAATTGTTGACTTTAATGGTCAAAAATTCCAAAGAAGAAACATCTTTATCAGAAAGGCTGTTCCTCCACCAACCGAAGAAGAAAAGAAGGAAAGAGTTGAAGCCTACAAAGCCAAGAAGGAAGAAATTAAAAAAGAAAGAGAACAAAAAAGAGCTGATGCTAAGAAGAAGAGAGAAGAAGCCGTTGCCAATGGTGAATCCACTGCTACTATTCCTGATGGAACTCCTTCTAAAGATACTATTTTCATCACCAACTTGGATTACAAGGTTAATGTTAAAACTTTAAACGACTTGTTTAAAGAATTGAAACCAAAATGGATCCATGTTCCTTCTAGAAAGGTTCCATACAGCAGAAGAGGTGGCCGTGGTGGTAGTTTCAGAAAACCATTTAACAAAGGTATTGCTTTTGTTAAATTTGCCAATGAAGAAACTCAAAAACAAGCTGTTGATGAATTCAACGGTAAAGAAATCAATGGTAGAGAAATCATTGTTGACATTGCTATTGACTCAAGAGTTCCAAAAGAAGGTGAAGAAGTAGACGTTGAAGTTGAAGCCGATGTTGAAGCTGAAGAAAAGGCCGAAGAAAATGGTAACTAAGTAATGTGCGTTTGATATCATGGATTCGATAAAAAGTTGTGGGATAATGATAATAAAATACAAAAAAAAAGAGAAAAAAAAGAATGAATATAATGTAATGTGTTCCTTGATTGGTACTTTTTTTTATTTTTTATTGTTTTAATGTTGTTATTAGTTATTTTGCTGTCATTTCCATTTCCGGTTCCAATATCGCTCTCATTCAATGTTGTTTATGTAATGTTTTATTATGTATAGGTATTTGTGTCTTTTTCTATTATTTTTCTCTTCTTCTTTTTCTTTGTAATTGTATCTAGGGAGAAAGAATTAAGGAGTTCTTAATTGAATCTATTTTCTTTAATTCTTTCTCTTTTTGCAATCAAAGAAGGAAAAATAAATGAATAAATTAACCTTTGAAATGATGTATGTATGTGTGAGTTAGATGATTAGTAGTGCTTTACAAACAGTCGTGTCATACACGGCAACAAAAATTTCCTCATGATCCATTTGAAACTATGACAAATAAAACGGTTATATTAATTATTCAACCTTTGATTAGAGCTGCGAATAGAGGTTAAAAACTAACAGGAGAAATGTAGACATGTCTAGAACTGGAAGTAGATATGTACAGGATATTTCAATAACTTTGATGCTGATAAAGGGTCCAATTTTCCGCAAAATTAATTTGTTGCACCCAACTTGAAAATTGATTAATCCATCTTCATGAATCATCATGGATCTTAAATTTAAAAATCATTTCTTTGTCAATCAATTCCACAGATTTCGCTAATGTAGAAGATGCTTCAGTTGATCGATTTGTGTATACTTCTCAATCAAACATACTCCCCAACGGCTCTGGAATTCCGTGGTCAATTGATTGTGTTTTTTATTTTGAATGATCTCGATATCGATCACGTAGACGAAGAGGTGGTTTTTCCATACATGCATGCATGCAGGTATAGTTTTTCGGACTTGTTTTAACACAAACTACAGATTCAAAGTCCATAATATTACCTGTAATGTCATTTTCCTCTAAGAACAACAAAAGTGTAAAAACAAAAATCGAATTGGTTATTGATCTTATTAAGAGTAATATTATGCCTTGTAAAAAGCAAACTGATAACTGAATATATATTATTTCGTGAATAAATATCAAAGAACTAAAGAAATGGTAAATGGTAAATGGGGAGGTAGGGAGAACATGCAATTTTAACATTAATATCAAGCATCAAGCACTAAAACTAATATACCAAGCATCATTAGGTCAAAAATTGATGGTTTGTATCTGGGGCATTAACTAAAGCATTACTAGTTTCAACCCAAATATGTGGCCAGCCAAAGAATATAGCAATACCAGAAGCCCATAAACCGAATTGTGGGATACGACCAATAAAGTATTTGTATTGAGGTACGATTTTGAATTGTTTTGATAATCTAACTGCGGTTGGAGTCATGGTTTTTGAATAGTTATATTAGTTGATGATATGGATGAAAAAGGATGAGATGAAATGTAATAATAGAAAAACTAATACAAGACTTTATTTAAAAATTTTTATAGAAAACCATTATTATTTCCCACTATTTATATACCATTGGAATGGTGGAAAAACCTACCATTCAAACCCCTCAATATTCATATTTAGAATAATTCTAATTGGATAAAAAACCCAGTCATTGTCATAAAAAAAAAACTAATTAATTGACATTGAAGAATTTACGGGGTTGGGTTACTTGTGCATTTAGCTGTAGGAATCAGCAGATTTCTGTAAACCGTCTGCATACAGAAAAATAATAAAACCAGGTTAACTAGTTTAGTTTTTTAGCTAGCTGGGTGCAAAAAAAAAAAAAAAAAAAAAAAAAGCCTCTTGATTTTTCTCGCACGCTTAATCGGTTGATTTTTTTTTGTAACAAATGTGGTACGATTTTTTTCATTTCGTGACTTTGATGATGTACCAATTCTTTCTTTCACCTCCGAATGTATCCGTTACGTTCATCAATTGTTTCCCCCACTAATAAGATAAACAAGCGAACGAGCGATCAATATCTTGCTTATAAACGACCATATAGATATATATATACCCCAGTGGGGATGTGGAGAACTGTTTCTATGACATATTGGTCCCATATAAAAGTCCGATAACTCCTTCTTCTTCCTTTTCTTTTTTTTTGTTGCGACAATGATTTCCGACATTGCAAATTCCGAAATTTGACATTTGACATTTCAGTCTCACTCTCTTATGTTTAACAAAGCCCGTGTGCGTCTCCCAGTGACGAACAACATAAAATTAAAAAAAATGTCAATAGATTGTATATGTGTGTGTCTAGACTTTAATCAGGTGATCCTTTGGAAAACTTCCGAGATTACGAACTTCTAATATTACTTCTTCCTAAATTTTCCGTTATTCAACCAGATAACAAATAACAAATAACAAACCTGTCAATTGGTTATCGTCTTATAAACTTTTTTACAAACAGTACAATATAGTACAGTTTAATACAGTCATTTTACTTTTAATTGGTACTAGTGGGACAAAATTATTCGTAAATCATGATCATAAAACACTGTACTAAAAAAAAAGTGTATTTTCTTGTTCATCTATTGAACTATAAAAGAAGTGTAAAACATCCAATGATATGAACCAACCCAAAGTATCTGATATTATTCGTGGGATCAACTGGAATAGAGATACACATAATGTGATATTCACAATGATCAACTTCCAATTCCCTTCCATCTAAACGCCGTCTCCACTAAACTCTTCCGGTAGAACAATCATTTCAAGGTGAGGATTGGATTTAACAGACTCCCTAATTTTTTTAATTCTTCCATTGTTTATGCGAGAACCATCCAAATTCAAATACTTGATATGGGGTCCAAAAGTATTCAGATTCAATTCCTCGTACTTTAAACCATCTAGTCGATTGTACTCTAACTGAAGTGTTTCGAGGTTTCTAAATTTGGAAAATCCTTGAGGTCCTAACAGCGTGATATCGTTATGTGACAAGTTCAAATATCTAATCTTTTTATATGGCAATGATTGAAGACTTTCACTTGTCAATTGGTTGTGTGATAGATCTAAATATTCTAATCCATCAGGAAATTTAAGATGTTCCGGGATAGATTCTAAATAGCAGCTTGTCATGGTCAAACTTTTGATGTTTGTAGGGATATGACGAAGTTGATCAATATTCATATAGCTAAATTTCAAACATTGTAAACTCTCCATCCATCCCAAATTAGTAGAAAAATGAATCATTGTTGAATAACTTAGGTGATAAGCAAATTTGTCATTCAAACCTGGAAGCAATACGCCATAGCCTCTATCATCTCTCAACTTGCCTTCACGAAGTGACAAAGTTTTGAGATTAGGAAGTTTAGTTAAAATCAAGGTTGTATATCCATCGATACGATCTATATCCAACGATTGTAAATTTTTGGGAAGCTTTGTTACCAGTGATTGAGAAATACTACATGATTTCATTTCTAAGTCAATCAAGTTACTTAAACATTCAAATATGCTCATTTGCACATTCAAAACCAGATTAAATGATATCTTGGTTAAGAATCTTGGCAACTGACCACTAATTTCATGAAGGAAATTGAGACGACTAAGATTCAAGGTCGATAAATTGGGCAACAAAGATCTTCCAAGATCCCATGCTACAATCCTATCGTCGTCATGATCTTGAAATGATCCCCGGATTTTTAAATTCACTAAGGAATTAGGTAAGATGACTGGATGTATCAGTGGTTGTATTTCAATTGGCATATGTTTTTGATACAATTCGAGTCCGCTATTTGGAACTGTAAAAAATTTAGAATCCAATTCCAAGTTCTTGATCTCTTCTGGAAATATTATTGGTTTATTCTTATGCAAATTTGAATCATAGACTAATGAAAACATATCCGAAAATGACACCAACTTGGGATAGTCAACATGCAAATTTTCCAAATTTAACCAACCAGAAGTTTTTATTGATTTTATGTCTTTGGATAATCTCCACACGTACTCATTAGCAGATTTGATTTCTATCAATTCTAGTTTCTCCAAATGACTAATATCTATTTCTGATATATTCCGGTTCCATATATCTTCAAGTCTGAAATCAAGCCATAAAGACTTCAAATTTTTTGGGAACATTAAATAGCACACTGCTTCCTCGGATCTGACATTAGTACTGCATTTTAACTCCGTAACACAATCAGGTATATGAACAAGTTCATCCATGTCAATTGGTTCTTCTAATTCCAATTCTCTCAATGTACCTCCATGTCCAAGCAGAGATAACGTAGTATTATTAGACGTTGATATTTTAACATGACTCGATCCACTGGTTAATCTAAGTATTTGATCCCAATTTATTCCAGATTCAGGGGGGTCATATAAAAGTGACATGATTGAGTCATATATATAAGGCAACTCGATTAACTTATTAATTACTTCCATATCCAAGTATCCACGTGAACGATCGTAAAAAAATGATAAAGCTATTTTAGCATTCTGCAAAACATGAGGCATTCTTTCATGTAGTTTAATGAGTTCACTTGGATTATCGAAATCAATTTTTTTGAGCTTGACTGTCGGATGTAATTCTAGGGCTCTAATTAATTCTTCAGCATTTTCATATGATGTGTGAGTCGCCGAAAAACCGAAAAACAAACTAGTATTCATTGAACTTCGATTAATGATGACATTTGAGTGTAAGCAAGAATAAGCATACTCTTGAAATGGAGGAATGTGATTTTTTATATTGACTAACGTATCATGATCTAGATAATTGAATACAAGGTGTATTATTTCCTCAGGTAAGTCAACAAATGTAATTGATGCCATGGGTGGAAACTAACCTATGTATCTCAAATTGAACTATTTGAAAATGATAAAGTTAACATGGTCATTGAATTTTTTTAGCAATTTAAAGAAGTAATTTGGCGAACAAAAAATGTCGACTTTGTACACTGTTCCCAATTTTTATTCGTGCTACTTGGACAGAGGTTTTAGGTTCACTAGAGTGAATCACACTAATCAGAGTGGCAGGACAATTTTGTCACACTAATATGACACAAATGTAAAAAGAATATATATCCCTTTATCTATTTCATGTAGTTAGAAATAGAAACCTGAGAGATTTGCTATATAAAGATCACTTATTGAATTGACAACCAGTTGTTGAACACAGTCATAATTATTGAAAGACATAATATAAACAGTTTTAATATTAAACATAAACTCCCCTATACAAATTTAAGGTATATACATATATACATATATGTGGATATACGTTAAAAACAAAAATAAAAAAAAAATTCAAATTACCGAAAAAAGCCCTTATAATAGTTTTTCCTTTGCCAACATATCTTGTTGCAAGTCAAAGGTGTTGGTGTTAATATCACCATCCTTCACCACAGCAACTCTCATGGTTGCAAGTAAATTGTGAGCAGCATTAGAGTGGGCATAGACAGCACCACTGAAAGCTTTAGTAGCATCTTTACCTAAAGAGGCTCTGACAACAGCTTGACCACCTGGATGTTCTTTAATGAATGCTTTAACACTGTGGATGATACCAGAAATAATAATCAAACCTTCCAGTTTAGCTCTTTCATTGAATTCTTCTCTGGTCCACACTGGCAATTCTTCAATTGAGGAACCCCAGTTCAACTTGTTTCTCATTCTGTCCAATTTCTTTTGTTGTTGTTGCAACAAACCTTGTTCAATAGCATTTTGAGAAAATTTCTTCAAGTTCCAAGCCAAACCGACTTTAGACATAGCGTAAATGGTAATCTTGGTTGGATCGTATTGGTACCACTTCAAGGCGTTTCTGTAATCACTTGGGAATTCATGATGGAAATTGTGGTAACCTTCACCAAAAGTAACGATAGCAGTCAAGAAATGATCACGTGGGGTTCTTCTGTCATCAAATGGTTGGACACCAATCCAATGGGCCAAAGAGTTAACACAGAAAGTGGCTTGTTGGATGAAGAAGGATTTCAAGATACCAGCGTAGATGAAACCACCCCACCAATCACCCCAGAATAAACCGGCAACCAAGGTTGGGAAAATAAAAGCAGCGGTAATCATAATCAACAAATAGTGTCTGTGTTGGAAAGTGACAACCCAGTCAGTAACCAAATCGGAAATATCAGCTCTGGCTCTGTTCTTTGGGTTAGCTTTGGTCAACATCCAACCCATGTGGGAAAACCAGAAACCTCTTCTGGCATCATATGGATCTCTGGCAGTATCTGTGTATCTGTGGTGGATTCTATGAGAGTGACCCCACCATTTGATGGAACCTTCAATAGCACCAGCACCAAAAAAGGCAAAGAATAATCTGGCAGGTAAGGCAGCATCATAGGACTTGTGGGAGTACAAACGATGGTAACCAGCAGTAATGGAAACACCAGCAAAAACATACATGGTGACGGCCAAAATCAAGGTTTTCAATTGTGGTGGATAGAACCAAGCACAATAGACACCATAGACAGGAATGAAAACAACCAAAATCATGTTAAGCCAATTGATCTTTTGAGTAAAGTTACCCACAGTCCATGGTTCTTCTGAGATATGTTTTTTGTTGGCATATTTAGCCTTTTCTCTGGCATCTTTTTCAGCCAAAGATTCCATGGAATCTTTGGTAATTTCTTCAGCGGATACCTTCACCAAATCGGCGGTACCCATTAATCTACCACCCAAACCGGCAGCCACAACTCTTGGGACCTTTTTGTTGGTACCAGCGGCAATGGCATTCAATTTGGTGATATCGACAATTTCAACTTGTTCTTCGATGGAAGTGGCCATATCTGTATCTATATCTAGACTTGTAATTGAATGAGATGATCTAACGATAATAAAAAAAAATAAAACAAGGAAGGGGGGAGTTAAGGTTGATCAAATGAGGAACAAGTAGTCGAAAAGGTAAAAGAATGAAAACTTGATACAAGCAGATAAAGAAAGAAAAGAAGAAAGGAAAGAAAGAAATGAAAAAAATAAATTAAAAAGTTGAACAAGAGGAAATAAATGAGTCTATATATGAAAATAAATTATATAATGCATAAGTATTATAATGTATGTATTTATCAAAAATACACTATATATATGTAAGTGTGGTTTGTGATATATTTAAAATTATGTATAGTAATAAATAATAAGTATAATATGGGTGGGTGAGTGGGTGAGAAATGTTTAACTATGGGAAAGGGTGTGTTTTTGCATACAACAAAATGAAAAAGAAATTTTTTTTTCTTCCCTTTCTTCCTTTTAAAAGCCCAAAAAAAACTTTTGTTGAGTAAATGTTTTATATGGTGTTTTATATGCAGGAGGTACTATGATACATAATGATTAAATGATTAAATGATGAAAATCACATCGCCTGTTTCTTTTACATGTATCCATTCACTTTATTTCCACTAACCATATTATACATATTATACATACATATTATACATATCTTCTTATACATCACACAATACTCCTTACAAGTATCTCTCACCTTATCTTTCCTCACCCCATGGCATACAATCTCAACAACCTCAACCTCAATCTCAACAACCAGAACAACAGCCTCACTTGAGAATATGTTCTGGATCGTCATGGAAAGGATAGTATGATTTTTTTTTTACTTATTTACTTATTTATTTCAATTGTTTCATGATCCATGTTCCATGGATTACTCCCTCGCCAACAAAAATTATTTCTTCACTTTTATTATTATTACTTTTGCATTCTTCTAACTTACATACGTAGTGTTAGTCACTTATTTAGTTAATAACTGTCTATAGATTTAGCTACTAAAAAGTAATTAACATGCCTTCCTACATGTTCATATCGTTTCTTTTGTTTCTTTGCATTTTCCCCTTTTCGTTTAAACGGATGTATCGGTCGTGTGTCTATCGTCAATAGTACAATAATACATTAATTGCCCCCCGTCCCCCAAAAAAAACAAATAAACGTATTATATATTAAATCCGCAGGCGTTGTATTGTTACTGTTGTTGCTGTTGTTGCTGTTGTTAATTACCCCTAACAGAATAACGTGGATCAGAGATCATTGGACTACAATCCCAAAAATAAAAAGAAACGGCTCATCTGATGTTATTATCTAAGCAATGGGGCAAAAAAAAAAAAAATTATCTTGCTCTCTCAATCATTCTCCGATATATACCACAAGTCGCGAAGCGTATGGATTTATTTGCAGCAAAAACAAGCATCGCAGCAATTAAGTACCAACAACCAACATTCAACAACCAACAATTGTAGTTCACATGATCTAACAAACGACACTTTGTAATATTGACTTCGTCTGTGAATGACCAAGTTTTGCATCAAAAAGATCAAAAAAATAGGAGATGATGACTATGGTCAGCCTGCTGCAATTAGCTCTTTGCTATTGCATATACTGATAAATTCTTTTTTTTTCATGTATGGTCTCAGTTACCTAAACGACTGGTAAATATTTTTGAAATATTCCATCTTCTACGACACTGGATGACATGTTTGATTGAGATTTTTATTATGACATTGGTTTATTAGTTTTACAACATTTTTGTCATAAAACCCCATTAAATTTCTTCTTCTTTTTCCCGAAACTATACTATTAGAAATTTCATACTACAAAACGTATGTGTCATCATTCGCCAATTAATCTCATTACCTAAAATAAGATAGCTCAGGCATATATACCTTTACCATAAAAATCACAGCTATACTATCAGTTTCAATTATTCACTGTATTTTGCAATTCAATTGTAAATGAAAAATAAAACTGAAAAAAAAGAAGAAAAAGCATCGGATCGTGCACACAAAATTGATCCGATGATCCGATCACCCGATTTTGAATTTTATCGATAAGGAAGAAAGATCGGAAAAAAACAACAGAAAAAAAATTGCGACATAAATTGCCGAGGTTTGTAGCACGCGATCTCTCCAAGTCGTGCCGTGGTATCAACAGTTTATGTGAAGGACGCAAATATATATACTCTATGTGGATAATCAAGTTTATATCCAATTCTGGTCCCCCTCTTATTTTTCTTTTTTCTTTATTTTCATTTTCATTTTGATTGAACAGCATCCTGGCAACTATTTGCAACATATCTAATAACAGGATCCAATAATTCAAAGTGAATGGTTAACAAAACCCGTTTCTCTAAATATTCAACAAGCTCTTGTTATATTCTCTTGCTTGTTCAACACACTATTAAAGCATTCTAATTTATCTCAAATTCAATGATTCTATTACTAGGTTGTATAGTTTTCCCCCAACTAACTTCAGTAAACTCAAGTTATGAGCACTAGTTTCGTTTGCGTACCTGAATAACTAAGAACCACAGTTCTGCTGATGGCACAGAAATTGGATAATTTGATACTCATAAACCCCAACATCTTCTTAAAATATATATACTTCTAGTGTACATTAACTACTATTATACTCAGGGCGTATCAATTAAATACCTAGTTACGTACCAATAAGAGGAAAGAAATTTAAACTAAGAACACTTCCTTCCCGTTATTGGCCATTTCCTTTTTCATTGTTGTGACTAATAAGAGTTGCCCCACAGTTCTACCCTAGTATACAAAATACTTACCCATTGTTAATTATTTGCAATTAACACCTTTTTCATGCCAAGAATATTCTGAGCTGGTGGCTTTGATAATACAATAGACTGATTCATCTGATAAAACGTTGAACCTACAAACCAATCTTTGAGCCCCCCTTTAAAATTACTCACAATCAATTGACGAGATTGAATGTGTTGCAATACTTACTTTTGTTCCTTGGGCAGACAATTCATTGTCGTCTAACCGCGATTCGAACAGTTATGACGAAACCAGTATAAGTTATTCCTTTCACAAATTGTTGTTCCCTTTCTTATGGTTTTGACAATGAAACATTATATTGTTTCGCAATATGCTGCCCACAAAGCTTTAGAATGGGCCAACCAATTTATGCCCACATGCATCACATAATGATCGACACACAAAATTGTCTTGTTTTCCATTATTGAGAAATTGCTCATCGGTATATCATCTGATTGGCTACAGTAAAGAAATTGCGAGCAACACAGCAACAAGGCTAACGCTTTACTGTTCTTCTTCGTTAAATTGTTTTTTTTTTTTAAAGAAACTTACGAATAAAATTTAGAATGGCGATTATGTGGCACATTTACGCCTTAGCAATAACCATACCAATCTCCGCCAATTTATTCATGGGCTTCGAATGCCGAGAAAAAAAAAATGAATCAAACATAAACAAGTTTAGTTCCTGGTTCCAGAGTCAATGACGTGACAAAACGCTGGCCAAGAAACATTAAAATCATTTAATTATCAAGCAAGAGCAAAAAAATCTCTTAAAGTGCCAAATCTAAGAGTATTTCTGCTTTTAAGGCACTGGTCTTGGTACAGGAATGAAATCTAAGTAAATACAGAAAAAGACCCTTACAGTTTATCTATTTATTTTTGCAGCTTTTAATTTTTTTTTTTTTTTGGGAGAAGGTTTGGTGGAAGCCAGAGGTTGTTGATTTGAAAATTTACGTAAATTAATTGAATTTCAGTCTAAATTGGAGGTTAAAATATCATACTGTAACAATAACATGTCATATTGCCTTTTTTTTTTTTTTTTTTTTTGCAGATGGACCACTGATCAATTAGATAAAATTGTACAAATATTGAGAACAATAAGATCACAAAACGAAATGCTCGAATCCCCTTTACTTTTCATTGCAAAAATAAACAACTTCGCATCTGCATTCATTAAGGTTAGCCAGTGATTGGATAGATTATTTTGAAAAAACATTGCAGATCCATTTTATAAAGAAAAAGGCCAGGAGAAATGGAAACACCTCGTAAGTTTAAAACGGTAAATTTGTCCACTATAAATAGGTTACCATTTGACCAGAAAGGATATTACCCCCTAACTAACAAAAAACAACAAAACCAGACAATACAATTATTATAGGGTAAAAAATCAAAAAATGAATTTTATCTACTACTATTTGGTTACTATTTGGTTAGCCACAATTGCTGCAGCTGAAGGACCAGGAGCACCTTTTACTTTCTATGGTTCCGGAATAGGAGTCTATGCTTGTAATCTTCAGATTAGAAGATCAGTTTCATTCTGTAAGAGCTCTGGATTTAGTTGTTTATGTGTTAATAAGAATTCGTTGGCCACATTTGCTGGTTGTCTTGCTTATGGAAATAGAAACAATACTCATGCTGTTGAATTCTTGAGAGAATTTTGTTATGAAAATGGTAATGTAACCGTTGCTCATGATTGGTTTGAAGGATCATATAATTACTTCCTTGAAAATGCAAAATCAGCAAATGAAATTGAAGGTTTTAATAAATCAGTACCTATAGATGTTCCATTTAAACTTTCTTCTACTCAAATGGCATTATATCAGAAATCATACGAACAATTTTTGGGTAATTATGATGATTCGATGTATTATTCCTCATCTGCTTTAGGATATTGGTTGTTGATAATGATAATCTGTGCTATTTCTCATTGGGGCAAGTTCTTATTTCCTGGTCTTACAAAGAAATTAACTCAAGGTCCAATTAATATTTGGAGAAAATACATTTCAATGCCAGCAACATTCAGAAAGAAAAAGTCACAAGAACAATCTTGTTTTAAAATATTTGATTTTTTGATTCCTTCCCGATTTGAATCCATTGTCATTGCATTATTCTACATTTTTATCGTTATTATTAATGCTATCAATACTGAGTACGTTGATAACGATCCAGTTTTCGATGGCAAATATAATGCCCAGATGAGATATGTCTCAGATAGAACTGGGATTATAGCTACATTATTGATGCCCCTTGTTATCCTTTTTGGGGGAAGAAATAATTTCTTGCAATGGTTAACAGGAATAAACTTTAATACCTTTATGACATACCATCGTCACATTGCAAGAATAATGTTTGCCTTAGTTGTGATTCATGCAGTTGGGTTCACTATTCTTTTAAAAGGTCGTTATGAAGCCGAAGCAGCAGAGAGATATTTATACTGGGGGATTATTGCAACTGTTTCTGGTGGTATCATATTACTCCAAGCTATGCTTTTTTTCAGAAGACGTTGGTATGAAATCTTTTTATTAATTCATATTGCAATGGCAGTATTATATGTCGCAGGTACTTGGATCCATGTTGATGAATTAGGATACATTTGGTTTGTTTATCCAGCAGTCGCTGTTTGGTGTGTTGATAGGTTAGTCAGAATCGGAAGGTTGATTGCTTTTGGGTTCCCTAAAGCTGAAGTCACCTTATTGGCTAATGATACATTAAAAGTTGTGGTTCCTAAACCAAGTTATTGGAAATCTATTCCTGGTGGACATGCTTTTATTCATTTTATAAAACCAACCTATTTCTGGCAAGCTCATCCTTTTACTTTTGTTGACACCCCAGACAACAAGAACATCATATTGTACTGTAAAGTTAAAGGTGGTATTACTCACAGTTTATACAGAATGTTAGTTAACCAACCAGGTCAAACAGCTAAAATAACTGTTGGTGTTGAAGGTCCATACGGAGAACTGACTCCTGCAAAATATGCCGATTCTGCTGTGTTTATTGCTGGTGGGAATGGTATTCCAGGTCTTTACTCCGAAATTGTTGATATGGCAAGAAGTCCATCTGCCGGTACAAAGAATACAATCAAATTGATTTGGGTAATTAGGGAATACTCTTCTTTAACTTGGTTCCAAGAAGAGCTTGAATTATTAAAGAATACAAACATACAAACTACTA
>JANIWD010000179.1:0-16783 GCA_030557875.1 Candida neerlandica
TTGTTAAGAAGATTTATCGAAAGCTTTTCTTTACTGATGCCAGACGCCTTCTTCATCAACTCGGCATAATTCAACAGCTTCTTAGGGGGTTGTGGAGTTGGCCGTGGTGGCACTCTTGCAGGTGGGTTTCGTTGTGATGGTTTTTGTTGCACTTGTTGTCCAGAACGTGGGCCAGTCTTGCTTGTCGTGGCTTTTCTTTGAACAGGCTTTAGTCCTCTCTTTTCCCTTGCCACTCTTTCCTTTTCTTCTTTCTCCAATCGTCGTTTTTCTTTTAGTCTGGCAACCACAGGATCTATGGGACGATGAGATGTGTTGTTTCGAGGTGCATTCTTAGAGCCTAGCGTCTTTGGTTTATCTGTGGTAGTAGGAGTCGTTGGTAGCTCGACCTTCCCCTTTTTTTCGATACGTTGGAGGATAGACGATAGCCCCATGGTGTTTTGGATGGTTGGTTGGTATCATCCACTGGCTTGATGATTGGTAAAAAAAAAAAAAAAAAACCAAAAGAGACAGCGCAATTCTGGATCAATGCTACGAAATTCAAAGTCACGTGGAGTCGGATGGACAACTACATACAAGTGATATTGCAAGAACAAACAAGATTAGAGCAGTTTTTGTATTGGTACTAAACCATCGACATTTGTTAACTTAGGAATAGTAGGAGGAAGGTCTATGCTGGTGTGTGTATTTCCTCAAAGCTTTGTATAAAAAATAGATGAAAAAGTTTTATGTGACAGCAAATCCGGTCAAAGGAATCTTGCTCGGTTTTGCAATTCATAAATTCACAACCAGTAAAGAATGATGCTGAACTCATACATGAATATGTAACAAACAAGTATTTACCAAAATATACAGAGAGTTATAACTTTTTCCGAATAATCTAATCGTCAAACGAATGACAAACCAAAGATGCTACAAGAAACCATACCAATGGTGTAAGAAAAAAAAAAAAAAAAACAAAAACTAGGGTCACCGACCAACAGAACTAAATTAATTACAAAATGCCAAACATGGTTCGGATTAATATACTTTTTTCTTAACAGTTGCTAATTTTTGAATTATGTACCCATTGTAGGTGTGTTCGGTGTTTAATATGTAAAATTTTACTAAGAGGAAAAGGCAAAAAGGCAAAAAGGCAAAAAGCCTAACCAACAAAAACAATGAAAATGTCATTCGCGGTGGTGGGAGTCCCGGGGGTTTTCGACATTTTTTCTCTCTTTCTCTCTTTCCCTCTGTCCATATCCGGGAAATACAGGAAATACCAAAATTCGCATACCCTGGAGAGACTATAAAAAGTCTGGGGTACTGTCCACTTAAGTTTCCCACTTTTTTTTTTTTGAATTTTTTCCTTCTTTTTTTGACTAATTAAATATTCCATCTATCACTTTTTTATTTATTTATTTATTTTCGCCAACCCTCCCCTTCTTCCCCCCTCCAAACTACTCATACATATAATATCTATTCCACCATGTCTGAAGCTTGTGATACCGTTGCCAAACAAATGAATATCGACACCGATATCATCACATTGACTCGTTTCATTTTACAAGAACAACAAAATGTTGCTCCAAAAGCAACTGGTGAGTTGTCTTTATTGTTGAATGCTCTTCAGTTCGCTTTTAAATTCATTGCACACAATATTAGAAGAGCCGAATTGGTCAATCTTATTGGTGTTTCTGGTAGTGCCAACTCTACTGGTGATGTGCAAAAGAAATTGGATGTCATTGGTGATGAAATTTTCATCAACGCCATGAGATCCTCCAACAACGTTAAAGTTTTGGTTTCTGAAGAACAAGAAGACCTCATCATTTTCCCAGGTGGTGGTACTTATGCTGTCTGTACAGATCCAATCGATGGTTCTTCCAATATTGATGCCGGTGTCTCTGTTGGTACCATTTTTGGTGTTTACAAATTACAAGACGGTTCTTCGGGATCAATTGCCGATGTCTTGAGACCAGGTAAAGAATTGGTTGCTGCTGGATACACTATGTACGGTGCCTCCGCTCACTTGGCCTTGACCACTGGTCACGGTGTCAATATTTTCACTTTGGATACTCAATTGGGAGAATTCATCCTTACCCACCCAGACGTTAAGATTCCAAACACCAGAAAAATATATTCCCTTAACGAAGGTTACGCTAAGAAATTCAACAAAGAAGTCAGATCCTACTTGGACCAGCTTAAAGAAGATGGATACTCCGCCAGATATATCGGTTCTATGGTTGCTGATATTCACCGTACTTTATTATACGGTGGTATCTTCCTTTACCCAACTCTCAAATTAAGATTACTTTACGAAAGTAACCCAATGAGTTTCCTTGTTGAACAAGCAGGTGGTCTCGGTGTTACAATTGAGGGTGACAGAATCTTGGACATTGTTCCAAAATCCATTCACGAAAAGAGTTCCATTGTTATTGGATCTAAAGGTGAAGTTGAAAAATATTTAGAATTCCTTAAATAGTTTTGCCTGCTCAAAATTAAAAAAAAAAAAAATCAACCCAAAATATACATGCTTATGACGTAAAATAAAAAATAAAAATTGCCACTCCAATGGGGCTAGTGGGGGCGAGCAAAAGTAAAGTAGGGACCACCCCCTCTTCCGACGGCCCGAACTCGTGCACGAACTGCACCACGATCACCAACGACCGAAAAAAAAAATAATCATAGAAGCCTGGGAAAAGAAAAGAAAAGAGAAGGAGAGAAAAAAAAAATAACACACTTGATTCTTCCAGATTCTCTGGACACCCGCTTATCTGAGTCTTTTCACATCATGCACAAACATCTTCATCATGTTTCTCATAGCATAAAGAAATACTTGTCTCGGCATATTGAATTAGACAATCTTAAAAAACTTGCATTCCTTATATCCCTTGTTTCTTGTCTTGTTGCGGGATCAATTTTGTTATTCACATTATACACAGCATCTTTCCATGATTTGCTAGGGTTATCCTATCTCCAGATAAATTCTATAGCGTCTTTGTCTGCGCTAGGAATGTACTTTTGTTTGCCTGTTTTGGGGTACCTAGCAGATTCATATGGTCCAGCATTATTGTCCTTATTCCTGATCTGGTTCTTTTGCCCCAGTTATTTTGTTAACAGTTACTTGGTGAGTATGAAAGTTACCTCCATCTACGGGTACTGTATAACTTTTTGTTGCATTGGATTGGCCACATCGTCATTATATTTTTCAAGTTTGATTACATGCGCAAGAATCTACCCCGATCACAAAGGTCTAGCCATATCGTTGCCAATATCGTGTTATGGATTATCGGCATTAATTGGAGCCCAGCTTTTGAAACTCCCCCGCTTTCACAAAGAAGGGTATTTAGATTTAAAGGTTGTTTTTCTGGTATTTGGATGGCTCTATTTGGTTATCGGTATACTCAGCTTTGTTTCCAGTTCGATAGTAATGGTGGAGCTGGAATTGTTATTTAATATAGCTGCGCCAGATGAGACTGATACCACCGATGAAGAGTCGGCGTTGCTTGCTCTTACTCCTTCTAGGTCATTAGAACCACCCAACCATCACCAAAGATTCATTAAATTCCTCAAAGACCCTTCCGCTTGGATTTTGCTTGTGTCGTTGGTCTTGAACATAGGACCAATGGAGAGTTACCAAAACAATCTTAGTTCCATCTTGAAACATAGTAACCATGCAGATTTGTCAAACCAGGTTAGTCTCATGGCAGCTTCGTCAACCGCTGCCCGACTCATTTTGGGGGTATTATCTGATTACTTGTCAAAGTACATGTGTCGTGTTTGGTTGTTGTTGTTTATTATTGTCGTTGGTATTTTGGGACAATTGTCGCAAACTTCGGCGATCTTGAATGGTGCAGCTTATGGTGGTATGTTCACCCTTTACCCTACTATTGTTGCATCTATTTGGGGAATTGATATCATGGGTTCCACCTGGGGTTCGTTTATGGTGGCGCCAGCAACAGGTTCAGTTTTATTTTCCATAGTCTACGGGAAAAACGCCGACTCATGTGCAACATGTTTATCGAGATATTTCTACATGACATCATTTTCATTAGGAGTGAGTTGTATATTGGTACTTGTATCGTGGAGGTTGTGGTACAGACGTGGATTCAAGAAGTTCTAAAGAAATCCCAGAAATCTAGATCTAGCCCAAAGTTTACATTCTTGATTCGATCTATCCAAGTGTTCGAGACCATTTCTTCTAATTGTATAGTCTCCATGGCGGACCAGAAGTTTTGACATTGAAGTTCGTCCAAGAGCTCCTCTTCAGTGTCTCCAGTTGCGATTGCCGGAGATATTTCTTTCGATTTAATATACCGTTTTAATAAGACATTGATTTCTTTCACAGGAAGAGAAGTTGTAGCTTTAGTTACAAACTCTGGCTCGCTCAACAGAGCTATGTCGTTGCTTCTCATGATATTTTCTGAATTGGAGTAGATCTTCTTCAACTGCCAGGCATATCTGAACAGGCGCGAAGCTGCGCCCAATTCTCTGATGTGATAGTGTGATATACCGCTCAAATAATCAGCACACGTGTTCAAGTCTTGTAGTGAGGAGTTGTCGGCATCTTTCCATTCATGGATTATACAGCTGATTCTTATCCTCAAGAAAATGGAAACCATCAACATAAAGTGGAGGTGGTTGTGGTGGAAATTTGCCAACAACGGGGAGTGTTTTCTGGACTCTACCAAATCGACAAAGAGAATCTCTACCGCCCGTAGAAGGTACTTGCCGTTTTGCAAAGGATCGGGTTTGAACAAGTAAAGCGAGTAGTAAATGTACAGCAAGAAAAGTTTGACCAGGAACACGATCGCATAATTAAATATACCCTCAAACTCAAGGGACGGACGGTCCACCATGAATTTCTGAACTTTCTGTTCAATTTGTTCTAGCACTCCAATAACTACGGAAACCGGCGTGTCTTGTTTCACTTGCAAGTGGATCTCGGCAAGCCGACGCACCAGTGACAACAAATCATTGCTTTCCCAATACAAAGTGTCTGCTTTCCTTTCTGTTTCGGTGGAATAAGGGCTCTCAAGATCCGGAAGTTTGGTATCGTAGGTTTGAGGGCTGGTTGCAAGGGTAGTCTGGAAAATAGCAGAGTCCAATATATCATATCGCACCATCAAATGCCAAATTCTGCGCTTCAAATTATGGGTTTTAGCGTTGGCGTCTCGAGCATAAGATGGGTCACGATGAAGGCCAAGGGAGTAACATCGGTGTACAAGAGAACCAACTGATTGTTGTGTGACGAAGCTATGTGTATGCATCTCGGGTGCAACTATTATATAAAAACGCAAGGCGATTTCTGCTTGGAGAGCAATCAATGTGGGTACTCTATGTGTGTTGAACTCTTTCATTATCGTTTCTGCAGCACGGAAGGCATCAAACGACACGGTACAGGTGGTGACGTTGGGGACTTGCAAGAATGTTATTCGTAGAATGAGCAAATACAACGCCAACAAGGGTAAATCATCTTCTGACAGAACACTGGGGTAGGAATTCACATAATGTCCTTCCATAACGGGGCCTAATACCTTGTCAATGGAGGACCTGAATTCCATTTCATCTATGATTGGCATCAAGGGGAAGATATAGTGGAAGAAGGCATCTAGCAACTTTCGATTGGCCCACGCCGGTGGTATCAAACTAAAGAATGAGGTCAATGGGTCGGCAAAATTTCCTGCAAACACAAATGATGGATTTTTGCTAATCAATTTTTTTAATTCTTCCACAGGCGCCCTTTCTTCTACAGTTGGGATATATCCTTGACCACGGATGAACTTGGCCCTGTGTATTAACAGTTGTTTCTGTTCTGCTGACAATCCTGCAAGTGCTTGCGATCTCTCAAAGTACCCCTTATTGATTCTCAAGACATGAAAAGCTAGTCTCCATAACACCACTGCACCTGGGTCACGGGTCATGAGGAGGATATACGGCATTGAACGATAACCCGTCAGCAATGGTTCACAAGTTTCAAATGATTTGTTGAAGTTTATGGCATCGACATGAGGCAGTTCCAATTTACCTTCCAATCTGGAAATCTTTTGACGAATGGCCATGATTTGATTTGCAGCTTGTTTGTCTGATTTTTTGATACTGATTTGCAATTCTCTTTCTTTGGATATGGTGTAGACACATGGTTGATTCAACTTGGCACATGATCCACATGGGTTTTCTCTATCACATCTAATCTTACGACTACGACACCTGTCGCAACTGAAAATAACCCTATTTCTCTTTGGCATTACGTAAGGCTGTGGAGAAGAGAAGAAGTGTAAAGTCAAAAAAAAAAAAAAAGATAATTAAAAAATAAACAAAACAAATCTGTGAAAAAAAAAAAAAATGGGACGCGGGCACGGATATATATAGATGATATTGAGATTTTATATCCGCAAGAATGTTTATTCCGTTTATTACTCGGATAGTACATACAGCCGGGAACAGGTTATCTCCGGTTCCTTTAATTCACATGTTGTTTATCGTTAGGATAAATGATTCCAATTGATTCTCTAGGTCGATGGCTTCTTGTGATATTGATTCGAGTGGAGAATTGAAGGTGGTGGCAAATCGTGCTTCTAAGGTTTGTATCATTTGGTGTTTTTCTTTGTTGTTGTTTTCTAGCTCAGAAACAAAATCCGTGTAATCAGCTTTGGTAGAGACTTGTATCTGCTTGTATCGATTGATTAATTCCCGAAGTAAAGCCGAAGTTGCAGCTATCTCGATGGTATCGTTTTTATCATGGGTGTAGGGTATTCTTCCGTAGGTGTCGTACAAAGCGATTATTTGTTTCTCAATGGAATCGGACTCACATAATGTGGGTAACGCTTTGTCACATTCCTTGGAAAATTGCTCTACTCGGGCGATATCTTTCTTGAGTAGATTGGAATATGCATTGGAAGGAGTTTCTGTTGCAAGTATATCTTGTAGTTTGGATCGTAACGACATGATTGGTGGAGCAAAACAAAGACAGAAAGAAAGAAACAAAAAAAAAAAAAAGAACAGTGAAAAAAAAAATAAAAATTCGTTCTTTGATTCCTTTTGACCACACATGTCGACCATATCAAGTAGTGCTATACAGAGCCTCGATGAGGTTTCTAGAAAAGAAATCATGCAATTTGTTGAAGCCGAACAATCCAAATCCAAAGTACAACTGTCGATCCATAACTTTACTGATATGTGTTTCAAGAAATGCCAAAAAGATAGACCAATTACCAATGGTACATTAGATGGTCAAGAAGAAGCTTGTCTTAAAAACTGTTTGAACAGATTCTTGGATACAAATATTAAGGTGGTTGAAGCATTGCAAGGTCGTTGATTACACATTTATATATGTACATAGTTCTATAATTTCAGCATCATTGTTTACTAGTTTTTTTAACGAAATGACGTTTTGTTCGATTTGTCTCTTGATAGTATCGTTTGCATGACGCAGAAGCATCGTCCAAGCGCCTATAAAGTCGTACGCATATGTTGTGACGAATTTGCGGTCGAGGTCGATGATGGATTTTTGGATCTTGAGTGTTTGGAGGATATCTTGCGGTGCAGAGTCAAAGCCGACTAGTATTTGGTTTAAGGCGAAAAAGATCTTGGACGTACTGATGAAAACGTCAGTGGACACACGGGTAACAAATAAGGACAATTGTTCAAGTAGGAAGAAGCGAATAGAAGGCGAGTTTAGTGTAGAAAGGATAGTCGAGATGGTTTCTATACACTCGAGGTTGGTCTGGTTGAGTTTGTATATCCATGAATAGGCTGGAGAGAGCAAGGCGAGTGATTGTTCACTTGGGGTGATGGGTGGCACATAAACTAGACAATTGCTTACCGCTTGTTTCAATTGAGGAGTTAATGATTTGTTGAGAGAAGGTAGATGCGATAGTAAATGGAATGCCTGGATTTTGCTGGGGAGACTTTGACCAAGCACATCAATCACTAATAACATGACTAGGATGCAAATTTCGTCATCATATGCATAGTCGATCAAGAACCAAGCTTGGGAGAGTGGTGATAGGTTATCCTTTTCAATTGATATCTTTCTATTCAATCCTGTGGTGTGAAGTTTCTTCAGGGACGACTTGAATTGACGGATGAGTTCCGGGATGAATGGTAGGTAGTCGATTTGATCTATGATTGATCTCACAAGTTCGACGTTTTCTTTGGAACACCATGGGAGGTTGGGATTGGCATGGTAGGAGAGTGCATGGAGGAGGGTAGGATCTGGTTGAAGGGAGGAGATGATGTTGGTGTAGTAGGATGGAGGATGGGATGTGTCTAGTAGTTGATTCATTGGCGAGGGGTTTGTAAGAGTAAAGACAAACAGGAGAGAATTTTTTTTTTTTTATGTTTGGTTCACTCTCTCTTTCCAACGCCCGATCATGATCAAGCGATCTGTATTACGAATTTCACAAGAGGTGAAACAAGCGATTCATGAAAAGAAACCAATTGTTGCATTAGAGTCGACAATTATTACCCATGGATTGCCATATCCACAGAATGTACAAATGGCGAGATCAGTGGAGCAGGTATTGCGAGATAGTGGTGTTGTACCAGCAACATGTGCATTTGTGAAAGGTGTACCATGCGTTGGGATTGACAACTTTGAACAATTGACGGACGCAGTTAAGGTGTCTAGACGTGATATTGGATACGTCATGGCAAATCGGTTGAACGGAGGTACCACCATTGCTCTGACAATGATTATGTCTCATCTCGCAGGAATCAAAGTGTTTGCAACTGGAGGTTTGGGAGGTGTCCATCGTGATGGCCAGTACACCATGGACGTATCTGCTGATTTGACGGAATTAGGAAGAACCCCTGTTAGTGTTGTTTGTGCTGGTCCCAAATCCATTCTTGATATTGGGTTGACCATGGAGTATTTAGAGACTCAAGGTGTGTTTGTGGGTACATACAATGAAGACAAGAAGGATAAAGTAGAGATTCCAGGGTTTTATTGTCGTGAGTCGGGTGTACCTTCTCCATATGCATTTAATTCGTTTGCCGAAGCAGCTAGGATAATCTATAACCAAGGTATGATGGTGGACAGTGGTAGTATATTTTGTATCCCACCACCAAAGGAGACTGCATTGGAAAGTGGGTTCATATCGGAGATTATCAATGTTGCCAATGAAACAGCAAAGGCGAATGGGATTAAAGGAAAAGAGTTGACTCCGTTTTTGTTGAGCATGATTGCAAGAGCCACGGAAGGTAGATCAGTTGATTGTAATATTAGTTTGGTCAAGAACAATGCCAAGGCAGCTGCAGAAATTGCAAAGAATTTGAATGAATTGGTAAGTAAGTCGTCATAATATAAAGAGTTTTTTTGTTTGAATTTTTGTACTAACAAGAGGTTTAGGAATGTGGGAAGGAAGTGGTGGAACAAGAAAAAGTGGAAACCGCACCTGCTATACCCTCTGTGTTGGTTGTTGGGTCTGTGGCATTAGACACAGTGGCTAAACTCTCTCCAGGGAGTAAGCTCAGAGATTCAAATATTGGAGAGGTGAGGAATTCTATTGGAGGAGTTGGATATAATGTTGCACAGGCAAGTAAGTATGTTTGTGAATCGACAAAATTTAGATCAAGAATAGGAGATGATCCAGCTGGTAAAGCAATTGCAGAGAAGGTTCCTGGTTTGGAAGTTGTTGGTGGGGGTGCCCGTACTGCACAGTATATGTGTACCCACGATGCGAGTGGTGAGTTACTTGTTGCATGTGCTGATATGTCTATTATTGAACAAGACTTTGATATCAAGGATAAGGCAAAGATAGCAGTGTATGATTGCAACTTGTCACCACAAACAGTGTCGAAGGCGTTATCCAACAACGAGTACAATATAATCGAGCCAACCTCGCATATGAAAGCAAGAAAGATTTCGCAGATGGGCTTGGATGTGTTTCCAAACAACCAAGTCAAGTTGATTACTCCAACCGTGGAAGAACTCGAGAGTATATATGATTCGTTTAGTGAAAAGTTTGATGAGAAGTGGTTTGACGTGTTGGATTCACTCAAGGTGGATCAACTTCGGGACAGATTGGATAGGAAATTGCATGAACGAGGTGTTTTCCAAAGGTGTTTCCAATTGCTTCCGTTTTTCCAGAACATATTGGTCAAGATGGGGGAAGATGGTGTGTTGTTGGTTAGTTTATGTTCCAGTGTTGAAGATTATAAATCAATCCCTACATCATCTCCCTACAGGCCAATGTATATACAAAGCAGTTTTGGCATGAAACATGATGGTGGTCGTTTAGGTGTTGTTGTTGAGTATTTCCCTATTCCCCACGAAAATGAAAACTTGGAGATTGTAAATGTCACCGGTGCTGGTGATACATTTTTGGGGTATCTCTGTGGTAAACTTGGAGAGAATAACTGGTTAGATCATGAGATAAAGTCAGTTGAACAGGTTTGGGGTAAATGGGAAACGATATACAAAGCACAATTGGCAGCTGGGCTCTCGTTGCAAAGCGAGGAAGCTGTGAATAAAAATATAGCACATTTATAGACCCATTGGAAAAAAAAAAAAAATTAATTCCATCCATATTCCGGGTTTTATCTTGACCAAAGAAAACATGTTTAAATACTTACGATTGTCACGTTCAGCATTGCTTGTTACAGCGGTTGCTTCTACTCCTCTATTCTATCCACGAATTTACCTGGATATTCAGCAAGTCCTTGTTGACTCAGCATTGAATCCCTATCCAACTGAAATTAAAAAATCGAACCAGTTTCATGAAAATTTCAAGTTGTTAGGACACGGGGTTCGAAGTGTCACTTTTGTTTCCTTCAAGGTGTATGGAGCTGGTATTTACATTGCTGAAAAGGATATCCCCAAGGCATCAAAGATATTGACATCGTTGGGCAAAAACCTTGATGACCCAGAGCAATCCATTGAAGTTGTTGAAAAATTATTGGACAATGATGTGAGATTTATGGCCCGACTCTCCCCGATTAGAAACACCGATTTCAACCATTTGAAGGATGGGTTGATCAAGTCGATCTTGGCACATCCAAAGAGTAAAGAGATGAAGGAAGAGTTGGCCCCTGGGTTGGAGCAATTGAGAAATGCATTTACCAGAAAGGGGTCATTTCCAAAGAACCATTTATTGTGTTTGGAAATATTTGATGGGGGTAAGTTGGGTGTTAGTTATGTGAACCCAGGAAAGGAGATTGCCAACATGGGTGTTGTTGAGTCGCCGTTGATCAGCAGACAATTGTTCTTACTGTACCTTTCCGGGGCCAAGCCATTGTCCAAGCCATTAAAGGATAGTTGCGTACAAGGGTTTATTAATTTATAAAGAAATACAAATATATATATATAGGTATCTTACATAATAATGGATTCTTTTTCGACATTAGTAGAGATGGATTTGTGTGGCAAGACCTTGGCACCGTTGACGTAGATTTCGTTCTTGATTTCAACATCATCACCCAAAACGGTGACACCTTCGGTTCTGGCCCATTTACCAATTCTGGAGTTCCAACCAACAATGGTGGATTTGACCCAGGCGTGGTCCTTGACTTCGGAGTTGGCCAACAAGACGGATCTTTGGATTCTAGCACCTTCACCAACAACAACGTTTGGACCGATGGTGACATTTGGACCAATCAAAGCAGATGGGTGGATCTTGGCAGTTGGGTCGATCAAGACGTTACCACCATGGACGAATTTTTCTTTACATAATCTTTCTGGGTGTTTTTTGGACAAGGAGGTCAAGTACAAACAGGTACCTGAAAGGAAATCTTTTGGTTGACCGACATCCATCCAGTAACCTTCCAAGTCAAAGGAGTACAATTGTTTTTGTTCAACCAAGATTGGGAAAGTTTCCTTTTCAATGGAGGTTGGTTTCATATCAATCAAGTCAATGACAGATGGGTTCAAGATGTACAAACCAGCATTGATTCTGTTACCAACGAATTCGACTGGTTTTTCAACGAATCTGTCAATCAAGTTAGGGGTATCTCTGTCGTGGACAATGACACCGTATTTGGATGGTTCGTCGACTTTAGTAGCAACAATGGTACCAGCACCACCGTGAGCTTTGTGGAAATCAGCCAATTCTTGGAATGGGTAGTCACAGATGACATCACTGTTCAAGACAAAGAATGGAGAGTTGTCTTTTTTCAAGACTTTTTCGGCCAACTTCAATGGACCAGCAGTACCCAAAGGTTCTTCTTCGACGGAGAAGGTGATGGAAACACCGTATTCTTCTTCGTATTTCTTTAAAGTAGCAACCATGACTTCTGGACGGTAGTTGACAGCCAAGACAATATCAGTGACACCAGCAGCGGCCAAGGCTTCGATTTGGTGCAAAATCATAGGTCTGTTACCGAATTCAACCAATGGTTTTGGCAAAGTTAAGGTCAAAGGTCTCAATCTGGTACCGTAACCACCGACTAAAATTAATCCTTTCATTGTGATATGTGATGTGTGATGTTGTGTGATAAAATATGATCAAAGAAGGAAAAAAGGAAGAAGAAAAGGAGGGAAGAAGAAAAAAATAAATGGAACGTCTTCGGGGTTATATAAGAAGGTGAAAAAAAAAAAAAAAAAAATTGAGCAGCTCAACGACACGTATTTCATTTTTGTTTGTTGTACGAAACACACGAAACGCACTAAATATGATAAACACACTAAACACACTAAACACACTAAACACACGAGAAGGCTTTTTTTTTTTTTTTGGCGAAACAATGGTCGAGGAGAAAGATGTTGACGCACGTTGCTGGTGTGGCCAGAAAAGAAAAAAAAAAAGAAACAGGTGATTGCACAATCGCAACTATTTATAGAAAACATGGAATTGTTGACGTGTTTTGTGTTTACCAAAAGAGGGAAAGAATTTCTAAACTAGGTTTTTGTGGGATTCGGGTTGGGTATGGCCATTTGAGTAAGGCTTGAGGAGGATGAATGGGTGTCAGACGGACAAGGAAGAATGGGAGAAGGGGGAAAGAACAGTGAACACGGTGTGGGAGAGTACCGTGTGGGAGTGCACGGTGTGGGAGATTTTCTGGGTGTAGAGGATGGGCGTGTATAGGCGAGTGGAAACAGAATCAGCCGGAGTGCGTAAATTAAAACAAGATCGTCGAATGGGGGGAAATGTGAGATCTAGTGAAACAGAATTGTTGATAACAGGGTATGTCAATAGAGGTATACATAGAAATAGATGGGAGTAGGTTGTTATAGAGGAGACAACGTTTGACGATGATTAAGGTGCACAAAACACGTTCGGAAAAATTTTTCAAATATTTTTAAAAATGGTTTTTTCTTGTCTCGCGGTTCCTGGATCCCCCAATCTGACAATGATCTTTGTCATGAAGAAACACTTCCCTGAAGAAATATAAAGTATGGAAGATGTTTCGATTGTTTATATTTCCAAATGAATCGATTATGAAGTTTGCAAGACCTATGAAAGAAGTATCAACTGGAGTTATTACAAGTTCCCATAGACAGATCCATTGAATGATAGTTCCAGACTTGTATTGATGATGTGAAAATCATCGGTAGCACATGGAAAGTCAAACGTGATGCTTCCGTGTCATGATTCATTGGGTGAAGAGGAGGTTATAATCAGATCCAATATACCATTCTAATGTTAGTAAATGATCAGAAGATATGATGGTTCAAATTAGTGATACAAGTCGCTATTCGTTGTGAGCGTATCTCCATTTGAGTGACATTTAAAGATTTGGTATTGATCTACTGGCTTGAATTTACAAATCCCCCAAACGAATTTGTAGTATTTAAAACTTGGGGATGTGTGCCATTGCAAGTAACAGTCAGTGGTGTTTGCGTAATACTAAGCAAAATCACTTTTGGAAGATGGGATAGTGGTGGAAGTGAAATCTATTCAAAATAAACAAGAATATAAGTAGTAGAGGTAATACACATGCCCTTTAGTGATTTGACTCTGATGTTGTATAATCATTTACTGAAGATAACTACTGAACAATTTACAGGTTATTATTTTTCGGTGAACATTTGTACTGTTTCTCTATCAATTTTTCCCCAAAAAAAAACAACGTATTCGATTTAACATCATCGTCTTTGGTTGAATATATTGTTATCGCTTAGTAACAACAGTCTTGAACCACTTAACCTATATATGGCGGAATCACTATTCCAATTTAGTCAAGAGTTTTGTATACTAAGATTAATCACCGATTCTATGTTATCCAGGTTGATAATAAAATCAATAAAAACTATATTCTTCCTAAACACAGCTAGATGCTGGGTATCGTTAGTAGGTGTATCCCCACATAATAGGAAAAGAAGAGTTATTATTCTAAAGTATTCAAATAAACTATCTTTTCCCTTATTAGGTTAGTTTATAGAAATCAGAGATTTTTTTATACTATATTGTATCAACTGTACTTAAACTTTTGGTTGTGGTCAATGTAACGGTAACTCTAATCCATACAATATAGTGGAGTTCCATCACTTAAAGATATATCCACACTTACTTTGAAAAGAAAGGAAAAGATATATATATTGAATGATGCCAAATTCGATGGATGCACGTTGTCTTACGAAAAAAAAAAAAAAAAAAAAAAAAAGGAGACCCAAATAATTGACCCATACACGACTTATCGCCATCTTTTTAAAATCATCTACTTCGCAAATCCATCCCATAACTCTCTAACTGTCTTCCATAAAATGGACCGTCATAGTTGGGTTCGTTTTTTTTTTTTCTTTTTTGGTCTTTTACGATAGACCCATTGACCTTTAAGTATATGAAGCGGGATATCCGTATGGTTTTCGTAATGCATTTCTCATGTCACAGTTCATACTGTGTGTATCTATTAACGATCTCACATTCTAGCTTTGTATATTTATAATATATGTTATATCTTGTGTTGTTATTCATCATCTAATGTAGATACATACGACGTGTTTCAACTTTACTCTACGATTTTTGCTTATCCTTGTCCACTTCATTATCCACTTGTATCACCTCTGATAACTATATGTGCTAAATTTTGCTACTGCATGTCCCACGACTTCCTATGAACCTACAGTATCGTTAAATCCCCTTCCCCCTTCTTGTGTTAGCTGCTGTTCACTTTGAAGGTCTCATTTGAGAACGTCCATTCAATCTATAGACTATCAATTCTATCATGCTACGTTATTACTCATAAACCTCATTAAACCGTTCCTTAATTATATGTCCAGCACATAAAACAATCAAGATTTGTTGCAAAAAATCATACAAAAGAGCAAAGAAAAAAAATTACACATAAAAGTTGTTACAATCTTTTCATTAATTAAACCACATCGTATAATCCGCGTCCATATTTCGACTATGCCTCCATCTATCTCTCACTCTCATAATAACTGAGGAGAGACTGTTGTGGTATGATCATTAATTGATGTAGGTTGAGTAATTGAGTCGAATGGGTAGTCGTCATATTGGGTATCAGTAGAGGTGAGATTTTCCAGATCAGGGTTGTTTTCTTCGGAATCAGAATTTACATAATCGACCCTGAATATGTCGTGTGCGGAAGGATGATTTGAAAAGGCACGATTGGTGGGAGTGAAGTTAGGATCAAATCTATAAATTCTTGTGCGAAAAAAATTTTCCATTCACTATGGTTTTAATGCAATTTTATTTAATTTTCCTATCAAGTGTTGATACCATTCGAAACCGCTTTGTTTCAGACCATATAATGCCTTGTTAAGTAGCCTGTTTTATAACTACTAACGTTCTTACATTCTAGCTTTGTATACTTATAATATATGTTATTACTTGTACTGTTTTACTCATACCCATTGTAGAGATCTATTCTCTTATGTGATGAGCTTATTCAACTACGTTCAGACTAGAGGTGTCTCGTTCTACAGCTGTTTTAAATATAACAAGGTAAATCATATATTATAAAGTGTAAACTAATAAAGCTAGATTGTTGTATTTTTAGTAGTTAGTCAATCTTGAAATTAAATTCAAACAACGCAAGGCACAAGACATATATGTTGACAAAGTGCAGATACGTTAACACATGCACATCAAAGATTACATTACTAAAGTTGTAGAGTCGACCGACCTTGAAAGGAAATCAAACCCAACTAAGGGCCCATATAAAACCTAAGTAAACCTTTTTGAAGAATTTTCTCGTGAAAATGAATGACGAGAACAAGGTTAAAAAAAAAAAAAAATGGGGAAAGCACGATTGGCGCGCAACACAGTTCTTTAATATAGGAAATTGACAACTTACAATTTCGGAAAAAAAAATCACCACCACCTTTCTTCTCCCCATCCAGCAATCTGATATCCCCATAAAATCAACCAAACCCTTCGAAAAAATGTGTAGACAAACAATCCAACAGTCGATCAGTAAGTTATAAGGCCCAAAGAATAAAACTACCCGCGCAAACTTTCAAACTGCAAAGTACAGATACCCTCGAGCAACAATAACAGCAACAACAATCAAGAGTGGCTTCAGACTGTGCCATGTACATCTCCTTATCCTCAACCAACCCAATGGTCCTACTGGTAATACAAGATTTAGATTCACTCCAGGAATTCCTTGTTTCACCTGTACAACCCGATACACAAAGAAACCCGTGGTCAGTCCAGTGTTGGAATCACCAGAAGCAATAGCTGGTACTACACCTTCACCACCAAAAAAGCCTCAACTCAAACGCAATTGGATCAATCATTGGAAGTTACCATTATAGAAAAAGCTCGTTGGATTTGGAAGAACATAAGTGGGTTCTACAAGAGATTAGTTCCAGCCAAGAAAGGAAAGAGATCATTTACTGCATCGATGTTGAAGAGATTAGAAAAATTAGGAATCACCAAGACCAATCCAGATGATTTGA